>JAGDQP010062172.1:0-11918 GCA_022664845.1 Lepisma saccharinum
GAACTTTTGGTAGACGATGTACTTGGTAGGCCTGTAGGATACATTTTTTTTGTGTGTAAGTGTACGTCACAGTACTTAATTTCATGTACCTACTACGTAGGTACAATTCTGATCATTTTTTTAAAGGATGGAAATATCCCTGTCCTGTCGAGAAACACATTTGCAGGTCTGTAATATTAAGGTGATGTATTCGCTAATATGTAAGCAATAAATTACAGGAAAAATGTTGCTGCTGCAATTTCCGCTCTAGAAATATTGAATTCATTTTCAAATGATCGAAAATGTACCATTCTACCATAATACATTTGTCTCATTTACTGCGTGTTATACATAAAATTTGTTGGTGTTATAAATAAAAGATGAATTCGATTTTTTATTTTCAGATATTACTTACAACCCTTTGCTTTTAACTCCCTCATATAAAATAACAATGATTTTAATTTCTCTCTATCAATTTGTATTTTCTAAATTTCTTGGCATTACAGAAACCAACATATAGGATGGGTTGACATGGTTGATGTGCAAATTCTTATCGTCTTAATCAGTGTTGGGTTCAGACACTTTCACCCGGTGCGGAAAGTTAACTCGTTGGTGGAGGAGCGCTTTATTTTTGAAGCAATTTAGGAAATATTCTCAACAATAAGAATCTTTCGTGGAAAATTTGAATTTCTAGGGGAATCTCTCTCTGGATTTATCACTGGTCTTAAGCTGGTACTTAGATATCGGGTAACGATAAACTCCCCTTTCTGCCACTGATCAAACTCAGATGTAAACTCCGACCAGAGAGGATCCTTTGGGTGTATTTATACAGGATATGTAAATAACCCACTGCAATACCTAAGCAACACAGTGACGCCATTTTTACATCATTATAGTTTTTTGTGACCTTCATATGACGTGAAAATGACGCCTCTATACTGTTTGGGTAGTTCAGGAAAGAAATTCCCCATAGTAGTAGTAGTACAAGGATGAAAATTTATTACGGAAATCTTAAAAGAACGCGTAGTTGCAAAGCTAGAGGTGTCCGAAGTTAACGAGGCATCGTCACAAATGACGTAACACCTCAACAAATCATGAGCGTAAGATGTTTCAGTTTAGAAAGTCATAATCGAAGCTGTAGCCAAAGATACCGATGTGAGTCGATAAACAAAGAGTTAAGGAAAATACTGACTCTACAAAAGAGTAATGAAAGAAAACTGAAAGCCTTCGAAATGGGGATATGGAGGAGAAATGAAGAAACAATCAGCTGACCACAGAAGAAGCAAAAGGAGGAAGTGATAGAGAAAGAAGGCGAGAGGCGAGTAATACTCAAACAATAAAAAAAAGAGGAGAAAAAGAAGTTAAGGCATTAGTTGTGCAGAGAATGTAGAAATTGAAGGAAAAGAGAAAGAGAAACAAGACGAATGCAACTTTTTGACACTTTTCAGGATAATAGACCTACGCTAGAAAAAAAAGCGGAAGATCGGGACAAGAAATATGCCTTGAAAGGCTTGAAGCTTTCGCCATACCATTGATGATGATGATGATGGATACTTTTTATTCATAGTATTTTCGTTTTACTCATGGTATGACTCCAGGCATGAATTTTCTCTGCAACAATTAAGCGCTCGCAACAATTAAAGTAATAGAAATTCGGAAATTTGGTACAGATTAGCCTATTACCTAGACCTACATTGCGTGTGCGACATGGCATAATTTCGAGTCCTTATTCTTCATAATATGGAGTCAAGCGTGAATATTATTTGCAACAATTAATCGTTCGCAACAATGAACTAATTAAAAGTTATAAACTTAGTACCGATTAATTGCTAGATATTCATTCGGTGTACGGCGTGTTAAAAATCATAGTTCTTTATTGTTCATAATACGTAATCAGGCGTTAATTTTATCTGCAACAGTGAAACAATGTAACAACGCTTGTAACAATGAAATGAATAAAAAATAAATAAAAAATTGGCACGGATTATCAACTAGATCTTACCTCAGTGTACGATGTGTCAAAATTTTAATTCTGTATTATTCCTATTGTGGAGTCAGGTGTCAATTTTCTCTACAGAAATTAAGCATTCGCAACAATGAACAGAACGAAATACGGAAAATTCACATGGATCTGCGTATACTTATAGCCATCTTTTTGAAAAAGTTGGAACATTTTAAATTCATATTTGTGTAAGTTATCTCAAAATTTCTTCTAAATAAAATAACACAGAAAAAGATAGGAAGTTTGCAGCGACATCTAGCATTGGAGATTTAAATTGTTTCAGCTTTGAAACTGACCTTAAATAATGGCGAATGCGACTTCCTTACTCCATTACCATATCGTATAGTCCCACAGGATAGAAGACAAGGGTCACGCGCATTAAAGAACCAGACAATAGGAAAGAAACCATCTTCTTATATAATACACAGAAAAGAAAAAAATAATCCGGAAACAAAATCGTCCAGTTTTTATTTCTTTCTCGTGTTTTGCGCTCTTATTTCTTTCTATTTATCCCTTTGACATTTCTAAAAACCTTTTCGCAACACAATCTAAACTTTAATTCAACGTATCGAAAGGAACATTTCCAACTAAAATGTCTTCCATGAAAATTGTGCAGCGGATTAAGATGTAAATATAATCTTCGGTGATGATTCCCCCACCTGCGGCTATTGTATAGTGTAGACAATCCTGCACGAAGTAGTGAACTAAAGGAATTTCGGTTTCTTAAGATTGACCTCAGGTCGTAACATTTCACTTTTTTCCGCTCCCTTCTGTGTGTGTGCGTACTAGTGACATGAAACGTGAAATGCCAAAAAAAAAGTTTATTTTTTCGAGAAGAGAGAAAGAAAAAACTGTTTGTTCATGAAGATTGGATTGGTTCTGCACGTGAGTGTATCTGCTGCTCGTTGCTACCAGGGAAATAAAAATTATTAAAACGAAAGAATTCTGGTTGTTAATAATAGTAGAGTGTTACTACAATTTCCTTCTTTTTCCAGTACGGAACGAAAGAAGAATTGTAGGGAACACAGTAACATAACAATATACATAATTATTTTGTCCTCGTCTCTATACCTTTCTTTCCATATCTTAATTAATTTTACGTAAGGGAATGCAGTTAGTATTTTCACTGCAATTTGTTAATACAGTTTTATAGTTTGTTGCTCTCAAAGAATGATGGGCTTCGACAAGCAACGTTCATTTAACGGTTATCGATATCTTAAGCTTAAGGATGTTGATCACCCCCGTCATCTTGGTGCACCTTTCCCATTGATATACATGAGAACTGTTTTAATCGTTTCATGTCTTCCAAGTTACCGCCTAGTTTTTCGTCATATTTATTATAACTCATGATGTTTTATAAAAACTCATTATCATATAATTATACAGACAATATAATTTCCCATTGACATATTGTGTTCTATATAGTTAACTATTAATAATACTTATGCTCAGATATGCTCAGATACTAATGCTTTGAATGAATTTCACATTTGTAAGGCAATAAGAGACAAAATGGCCACCAAGACAAAGTACGTGAAAGCAGAACTTGAATATTCTACTTCCAAGAGACATAAAACGAATAATACAATTTCCATATAAATTAGTGGAAAGGGCATGCCAAGATGGTGGGGGGGGGGGGATCTACATCGTTAACATGTGTTGTCTATCAGATTGCTGTGTCTCGTCTTGTCTCGAAATTCAGACGAGACAGAACTCTCCGAGATGAAATGCAAGAGGGAACAACCACATTCTTTCGATACAAGAGACGAGATGATAATTTTTGCAAGACGGGAAGAGAAACAACAATAACACACACAGAGATAGAGAGAGAGTATTTTAAAGCTCTAATATTCTATTTTCGTTTAAATATGAAAATGAGTTTAAAATATTTTTTACTGTATTTTGAAAACGTAAGACAGTTAAAAATCAGGGATTTCATTGATTTTGTACATCCTACAACATTTCCCGTCTTGTTTCGAAAGCGAGACGAGGCACAGCTTTCCAAGACGAGGCGGAATAGGCATATCAATTTCAGAGGAGCCGAGAAGAGAGAGAGGAGTCTTCTCACGTGGACCCCACTGTTATTATTTAATACTGTTATTATTATTATTTATCGAGAATTCTAAATTATTTATTTTCTTCTCTCTTTTTTTCTGAGAGTTGAACCGAATTGAATTGTACTTATGGCCATTACGCAACATTAGTTCAGTTCAGCATAGGGAAGGGGAGAGGATGTGGGAAGAAAGTCTGCCAGATTCTAGCTACCTTGTGTGACTGAAGGGAACCCTGGATAAACATCAATGCAGATTACTGGCCGATAGGCTCCAACTTAGAACCGTTCGAATTCTAAGCCGATACTCCACCAACTGAACAGAATCATATTTTATATAATTCGCATTTCTTGGCATCTGTTGGTAACCAAGGCCTAAGTCAATCAAAAGTCTGAGAGATGGAATCTTTCGGTGAGTACTCTTTCGGAGAAAGATATGAGCCAAGCAACGACGAGGCGATTCGTCAAACTACCATCTCAGTATTAGCATGGTAAAACATTAAAAGCTTTCAAAACCTTCATCAGAAAAGCTAGCAGCAGGACCCAAACCTTTGTGCCCCCGCAGTGCCGATACAACGTCCGCGACTTTAACTAAGTAGTAAGTGAAAAATACATTTCTATACTTCAATGTTTCAAGTGAGATTATAATATATTTTCTAAAATCTGATTTTGGAGGCCGGGTTTCGTTTTTCTCATATTAAACTTCATGGTTTTTAGTATAAATTTAGTCTAAATGCATTTATTTGTATTCCAAAGAAGACATTTTTACAGGTACTTATTTGTATTATTTTTATTTTATTTTCCTTCTGTTTATTTATTTATTTTTGGCAGAAAACCAGCTATGAATATGAAAACTGGGAACCAACGAAAAACGATTTTGATTTTGAACAAAATAAAAGAAAGAAGAATTTCGGTTCCTTATAAACACAATTTCCTGTTTATAAAACGATTTTGACCATGTGAAAATTCTCTAACAAGTAGTTAAATGAATATTTCATATTTTACGTGATTCCTTACTAGGCTCCTCCCCAAAAAAAGTCGCGCTTCGCCACTGAATACCACCTTCTATGAATTGCTTTTTATCTGGTAAACATAGCTTGTCACTATATACTAAATGTAGAGAGTTTGCAGATACATCAATCAGCAAGTGTGTAGAAGCTATATTCAACACATAGTACGAAAATTACCATAGTTTCTCGTAGAGGCATTATTTCAGAAGAAAAAAAAACGGAGATGCTACTCTGCACATGTTTGTTTACCTTTTAAATTCTGAAGATGTTATCTTGCTATAATATTAAGCTAAATTATCCGAAGACATTTGTGTAATAGCTATTATTAGGAAGGTCACAGCCATCTTAACATTAGCTTTCACCACTTGGCAAAACTTTTCTAAAATGGCAGAGACAATTGCTGCTGTTACCAAAGAAGATTCCTTCTTTCGACTGTTGCGGAATTTTCTCTCTCATTTTATCATCTGACATTTGCTGTTGTTGAAACAGGTTTCCTCCTAATAGAACACAAACATTTATGAGCATATCTTGAACAAATAATAGGGTGTACCGCAGTTTGATTAGAGCAGTATGAAGTACTGGTAGTGCAGTACCAATAAAACAATGTAATATAGGTGAGCGAAACGAAAATCTAATGATAGCTAGGCTGTGCTGACAATCAGGCATGGGTCAACTCTTGGGGCCACGCTTACGAATACACTCTTGCACGTTTCAGATGCCAAATGTATGTACTGTTTCTAAAGAACTTGCGCAGAATAAAACCTGTTTTAATGTTGGATTCTTTTTTTTAAATGTTGCACAATATTCTATACAGAGGACTATAATGAAGAAACAATACCCTTTTTGTGTGACAATCACGCTCATCTGTTACAAAATCTGTTTATGGTTAAGTATTGTTATACGAGTATAATGTCAAAACTGTAAGTAGTGTGACATCATTGCAGTCGAAATGGGGAAGAACGTTCTGTTTGAGAAACCAATGAGCGAAATTTTTTAGTGAACCATCACACCCATCCCCTCCCTCACACACACATAAAAAAATTGCTTCGTGTTTCATCTCAATTTTTTCATCTATAACACAGACCAGCGCCTCGACTAAAGCAAGCAGAAAGAACAGTTTTCAATATGAAGACTCAAAAGCTGGCAGATCCTTTTGATATGGTTAGCTTTCTCAATTTAAAGAATTGACGTTAGTTTAACTATAAGTACTACCGTACGTTGTCATCGGATCCGCTTCAAATGTATTTTCTTATTTAATTTATATTAATGAACAGGACATTTGTCATACAATGACAGTCGTAATTGGCAATCTACGTACGTGCGCAATAGAATTTCAATGTTATTTACTGCCTTTGGACAACTATGGCTCAAGCCGGAATAGGGGTAGGGTGAGGATGTGGAAAAGAACTAGGGATATGTGCCTAATTCCGAAAGCACCATCCCAGCAATAACCTTGTGTGAATAACGATAACTTTGGATAAACCTTTTCAGGATAGCCGCCGCGGGGATTAAACTCAGGACCTATACTGAACGCGAATTCAACGCTCTACTAATGAGCTAAGGGTGCTAGGCATGTTCAATAGAATGTATGCTATAGGTTAAAGGACTATTTTCTTATTTCACACAAAACGTAGTACTTAATTAAATTTCATTATCACATAAGGGAGAGAAATCTGCTTTCAAGCAGATGTCGTCAAGGTATTTTTTGAAGCGGTGGAAATATATCTATAGTTGCTCCTGTATTTTAGTCATATTATAGATAATATAGACATAAGTTTCACATTTTAATTCCATTTCTATTGTCATATATCTTAATTATAATGTATTAGGAATCTTTCCCCAAATGATCGAGTATCTTACACTGATACGTCGGAATAAGATGCACATTTGAGACTATGGTATGGTTAAAGATCTGTAAATCCGTTGTATACACATGCAGTTCCATGTACTTCTGTCAGTAAGATAATGTTCAATATTTATGTGTGCAGAATTTTGCTGTTCTGTTTTTTTAATTACTCTACAATGACTCATAAGACCAAACGTGTGTGGTAACTTCCCACAATCCACTCTACGCAATAGGTTGCTAATGTAATTTAAATATTGACTTTTACAGTACAATCACTTAAAGATTAACATCTTTTCTAATTGGTAATGGTCCATGACGTCACAGTTAACATAGCTATAAGTTCTGTAATTAGCAAAAACAATCTTATATTTTGTAGTCAGTGAGACGATAATATAATTTTTTTAAGTTCAAGTGCATAGCACTTTAATCTTCGTTATAATATTGTTTTAAAGAAAATTGACCAAAACTTGTTTTATATTAGTACTTTAATTAAAAGATATAATCAAAAGTATTCAAAAAGAGAAATAAGTCCCGAATTCAATGTGGGTGTAGTATTGGACCGACTATTCTGTTACGTCAGTTCGACGAGAAAACTAATTCATAATGAAAAAACACGATCTCACTGTCATTTGATAATGCCTGATTAGATATTATGATAAATTAACGATTAATATTTTATGATTGTTGAAATTAATGAAGTGAAATATACCATGTAGGAAAAGCAAGTTCGCAAACTTTTACACGTACGATATGAAACTGAAAGGGTGCAAACGGAATTACTTTTTTTTTTTTTAGCTTTTCTATATTTGAGAAAGGGAATCAGCTTGTAAATAAATAACCAAAGCAAAAATCGAAAGTGAGCTAGCTTAATCTTCTGATCAATCTACAATGATAATGTCGTGATAAATGAGAAACAATTTCATTATCACTTAATATTGGTGGTGAAGGAGTTCCAATAATCTGACAGCAAATATTTTTGCTGCCCAATGAACTGTGGAACAAGGTTTTCACTCAAGTCACGCGAAATAACGGTGAATTGAAAAGTAAGGGAGAGGAAAAAAACCTTCTCTTTGAACAAATTTAATGTACATATCCTTAATTTGTATAGACTTTTTTCATTTTCTATGGCGTAAAACTAATGTCTTTATTTGGTTTATATCTTCTGCACACTCCCATTCATAGAAAATGGCCGATAGTACGATTTTTTTTTTACTTCAAAAGTTTGTACAATGTAAGAACATTGAACTTACATTCAACCCAACATTTCATATGTTGTACTTTTCATGTTCACTTTTAACATGTGAAGGAAGTGTACATTTGTGTACAGTGTAGGTAGCACACAAGTAAACAAGTGTTTTGTCAGAATAACTACACGAGTACGAAGAAAAGACAACAAATAGATTACAATCTGGTTGAGGATAACAATAAATAGCCGTGAGTACTTTCAACAGATATCACCGGATAGCACAGCAGCAGCGCATAAATAATTCGTACTGATTCACTAAGCAGCGTCAGAGATCATCGAGAGTCAGTGTTGTCAGGTAGAGGGAAATTTCCCGGAAAACGGGAAAATCTGGGCCAAAAAGTGAAAGAAAAAAAAATCGGGAAATTTTGTTGAATCCTTTTGGCACATTAAAAAAATGTCTATTAATTTTTAAAGAAAACTTAGAATCCGGGAATTTTTCAGTATTTCGAGGGAAATATTGCGACGGGAACCTGACAACACTGGTCAGTGTAGCGTGAAAATCCCTGCTGTACAGAAGTAATGTATGCTAGAACGAAATGCGTTTTGTGTTTGGGGAGATGTGATTCTCAGTTGTTTGGTCCGTTCCTTCTTTGGCGGTAAACGTTTCGCGGATGACACAGACGTTCAATGAAACATCCATCCATATTTGTAGCTGCGGCAGCAACGAAATGGCCACAGAAAGTATTGGAGCACTTGTGTTCCGCCAGACCCACCCCCAAATTCTCGAGAACACCTCCCCCAACTTCAAAAGTTTGTACCGTCAAAACTAGATAGATATCACACAAAACTCCACTTACATAACTCCTAATTTTGACTTTACAGCCCCAACTGAAAATGCTGGTGGAATCCCTGACTCGTACATCGCTGGGATAAATGTCTAATGTACTTAAATGGTGGTTATACGAGAAAATAAAACTGGTTACCACGTATGTATTTCAAGCATTTTTATTTTTATTCCGTATGTATAGCCATTTGTAATCTACTTCCGTTGTATAAAAAATAATTAGTCAATAAGCAAATATGTGCTTTTATTTTATTTTTTTTATTTATTTACTGCAGTACATTGATTGTAGAATGAACATGTTGAAACTTTAGCGCAGAAGAAGCTATCTGCCGCTTCTCTTGTGTTATAAAACTGTCAGCTGGAGGAATTGAAAGTTCTTCATAAACAAGAAAGTTACATCTGTGGAGATGCTTGATATGTAACAGTAGAGAGTCAACTGTTTCTACATGAGATTTGTTCACCAGAAACTTGTTTTTATTATTGCAATAATGAGTGAGTACAACATCATTCTCTACTGAGTGAGTACACGGGACTTTTAAGTTATTTCACAAAGCAAATATGGTTTGTTGTTATACATAGACCAAAATGGAGGAGATTTGTATGTGTGGTACTGCTTGTTCATACCATTACATAATGTATCTAATGAAGATAACTATTAACACAGAGAGAGTAAAATGTGAGACCACATGAAGCCATTAATGGAGAAAACCGCAAGACGAAGCCAAGTGCCTGGTTCCTTTGAGTGTGAGCTTCTTCTTCTTCTTCTTCGTCTCTGGTTCGTTCCACTTTACGAAAATCATTCAGTCGACGAACGAGCAAGGGGGTGATGATCATATTACAACGACAAAAACAAACCGCAGAGTGGTTTTTTATTTGTTTTCAAAAGAGCATTAAACTGTAAAAGTCTTCCTCAACATTATTCTAATCACTTTTTCTATTAAAGAATACGGAACAAAGCCAGTTTAATCTTTACTACGCGTAACTCTTGAAAAGATGTCGCTATATTTGTGTTGAAAACTACCAATGATTATTAAGAAACAAATATAATTGCTGTAACTTGTGGTAACTATATGTGCGGCTATATTTTTCGTCTGAGTAAAACTGTTAAAATCTTTTGTGGTCTTCCTTGCGTCTTCAGCATGTCAACAGAGATTTTTCTTTACACAATTTATGGAGTGAATTAATTACCTTTCCCCAAGCACCTTTTCTAACACCTCAAACAAGTCAACCTTTTATTACTTCTACATCTTCCCCCCTCCCCGAATCACTAATTATACAATTTATCACACTAATTAAAGTGTATCAATAAACGCTTTTGGTAGTCTATCTACACGGAGAAAAATGGTTGTTTCCCAACTCAAAATTTCGCTGGGTTATTAGAAAATCGGTTGGGACGCTCAGAACGCACTGGCACGCGTCTGGAGATAAAAGAAATGATCTGATATGTTCAATATTTCCCCGCTAAATGGCAATATATTCCGGAAGTAGGGAAGGAATCATAACGTCTGGCAACAAACGAAGTAAGAGTGGTAACTAACCATGGTACTTTCAGCTTTTAAATTTAATTTAGCTTTCTACCACTAGACAAGAATAGCATAACATGAATGGAGTAAATAAACATAGCATTTTAAAATCGAAATAAAATGTGGAAATTAATTAACAGATAATGAAGGAATCTTCATCAAAAAGAAAGGGTTCTTACATTAAATTTCGTAACGTAAATCCGATAACGAGAGGAAATGAGCTAAATTTCATTTATTATTTTCCTAATTCTGAAATAGACTTACTTCCAGTAATTCTGTTATAACTTCAAAAATCCTATATAATATATACAGGGATTCTGCCAGATCCCCCTAATAGGACGCGCCACCCCCAAATTATCGAACACCCCCCCAATTTTGAAACTTTCAAGGTTAAATATTGATAAAAAAAACTGTGTAAACCCTTCTACCCCCCACCAACATTTTGGATTTGTAATCCCGAAACTGGATCAATGAATACAATTATTAAATAACGCTTCTTAAGGATTAATGAATTTAATTTCCTATGCAATCTAAACTATAGGTTCAACATGTAACTATAGCCTAAACCTGTCACTACCCTGGGCATGACGTCCGTCGGCGAGAACTGTTTGAAGCAAAAGGTAGCGGTCATAGCCTTAGTGTAGGTACAATCCCCGCATTTGTATGGTGAAACAGGAAAATTTTCAAAAAGAATCAGCCAAGATAACCGGCAGTATGACTCAAATCTTCATGCCTCCCCAGTACTGATCCAGAATGCTAGATGAATGCTGGATAGCAATACACTCTCAAAAATTTTAACATTCATTTCCAAACAAAGATGTGTTTCTTTCGTTTCCACAGAAGCTCCTTAGAATTTATTTATGAAGTTTAGGCATCTTAGGCTCAGGCCAGGATAGGGTAGGGGTGAAAATTTTGGAACGTAGTCAGCCAGTGCCTACAGTAGATATCATCCGGACATTTGTCTGTTATAACTGAAAAAAAAACTCAGTCAGAATAGGCCATGCGTGTTCTATATCAACATATCAGGAATACAAAAAAAGATTTATTGTTCCATTATAAGGATTAATTATTATTATTATTATTTTATTAATTATTTTTAAAGTAATAATGAATTTAGGTGGAATTAGATTTATTTTTCCAAACGTTATGATACATGTGCGTTATTTATACAGAGATATAAAACCATTATTTTTTTGACTGTGGTTCCTGATATCAGATAAAAGACAAAGATTTATGAATTGCTATTACAAATTTTCATCCCTAGGCATCGATATCTTACCCCAAAAAGTCTATTACAAGCCATGCCTCAAAATGGTACACTTTCTATGAAAAATGCGACTCTGGGCGCCGTGCAGCTAGGCCACCCAAATGGTATATTTTTATCGTAAGCTCATGTTTGTCAGAAAGAACTAACCTTCTCTCTCCTTTCCTCCGTCCTTCCCACGCAACAAAATAAGCTAATAACATTATCACATATT
>JAGDQP010062173.1:0-10030 GCA_022664845.1 Lepisma saccharinum
TTTGGAGTTATCCGTTTTGTCCGATTATTCCCCCATTATACTACTTAAATATTTAAACAGTTTTCTGGACTACGAAATAACGATAAGAGATGTGTGTATAAGCATGTATAAGCACAAGGACAGAGGGTGGGGTATTTGCTTATTTTTGCTAATAAGGGGAGGTCTAAAATGACTAAAAGGTGCTTACGTAATACTTGAAGATCTCCAAAGGAATAGGGATGATACATTTTTGAAGCTGCCATACCGGTATTCGCCTGGTTACTCTGATGAAAACGTGTCTAGCGTGACCGGTACTCGAAATGCCAAGTCAGCGATCAGATCATAGTCACTGGGCCACGGATGCTGAATCCAGACAGTAGATAGTTGAACATAATTACTTTGTACTTGATAACCTCTTTATATCCGTTTTAGGGTACGATTTGTTCGAAAGAATGTTTGACAATAACTCACAATCCGTCACCCTGTAAAAATCAACCATCTGTAAATCTTCGTTTTTACAAACAAAACAACAACAACAACAAAATCTCATTACAGAAACTTTTAATGATGCTCAAGACTTAGAAATAGTATCAAAGGACTTTATTGTAGTTTCTAAGAATGAAGAAGATACGAGAAAGGAATTATTTACAGAGAAAAATAGGAAAAAAATTCTTCATGCGTTTCAGGCCTTATCTTCTTCATTACAAAACTTGAAACAGTTGCCTCTTGTAAACCTCTTTCTCCCAGATGTTCTTGTCTCATCGCAGAAGACATCTTTAGAGTCTTATTTAATTGGTCCCCGCTGTGTCGTTACCATCAACAAATTACACAAAGTTTAATTAGGCAAATCGTTGAGCTTTTTGTTTCGGCTTTCCTTTTTTTTCTTTTTCGTATTCGTGGATTGGCAGCCCTTACTTTACATAACGACCATTAATGATTTAATCTCATTGGTTGATTCATTTTAAAAAGACATGTCTGCTAACCTTGGAGCTGAAGCCATGTTGTTCTTCTTAGACTGATTGATCCGTCTACAGGTAAATGGGTTGTTTGAATTCCCTGTAATCCAATCCAAAACAAGAGAAGATCAATTATGTAAATCTCTGTAATACCTGTATCAACTTAAAAGTGCTTTCACTCTTCTGTTATAGTAGTTGTAAGGTAGGAGAAAAGAAACGTATCTTTTGTTGCGCGGTAAATGTTCATCCTTAGATCTATTTTCTTTTTAATACGAGCATCCTTGCGTAGCGTTTCTAACACTCATAAAATGTAGAACGTATTTCAATAGAAAATAATAGTACCAAGAAAGAGCACAATAAGAAAATATATAAGGATATTGGACAAAATAATGGAAGCACTTGTGGAAGTCGGAATATTTTGTATTAATACGGTGTTGGTCAACCTTTAGCACACAATACAGCTTGAATTCTGGACGGAATAGACCGATACAAGTTCTGAATGGTGGGGAAAGGAATTTGAAGCCATTCTTTATGCAGCACAGCTTCCAGCTCAGGCAAAGACGAGGGAGGTAGAAATCGACACCGAACCCTTGTTTACAAAACAGCCCAAAGAGGCTCGATGATATACAGGTCTGGGTACTGCGCGGCAGAGGTGGATTTAGGGCTCCTTTCCTTGCGCGATTTGGGTGAATAGCTAATTGAAACACGCGTTACACTTACCTTACAATAAAACCCGTGTTTCTATTGGCTATTCACCCAAATCACACGCAAAGCAAACAAAGCAAGCTTTCATGAAAAACAGTCCTTACACTTCTGCCGCTTAGGGGCTAGCGGGTCCCACTTCATTTCCTGCTCACACCCTATTGCCTTCAGCAACCCCTCCCTTTTCTCTCTCTCTCTCGTGGTATACGGGTTGCTTGAGAACCTTCTTTCATTGAACACACTCTTGTACTCAATCTTCCAAGCCGTAACATATACACGTGTATAAAGTATTTAATAATAAATATAACGTTGTCTGTTAGAGCTTTGAACACTAAGTACAAGAAAGGCCCTATGTTTCAAATGAAAAGAAAATGGTATGTTTCGAACACTTCATTTGACTACAATAGGAAAAACAGTTGAAAAAAAATCTCTAACGAATTACAGATGTTCTGGTGCCAAATACAAGTAGGTTTTGGCGATTAAAAGAACTTCCTTCGTGAAGCAGAATTTGAAAATGAATCTTTGGTTACCTCGGATTCGATAGTTAAAACTGCCACATCTCTTAAACGTTCCTCAGCCATGGTAGATCTTATGTCGCTTTTTAACCTTTTCAAGACGGAAAACGACCTTTCTGCTTACCAGTTGGACGCAATGAATGTCAAGAAAAGTTCTAGAGCTATGTCAACTTAAGGGTATACGTCTTGAAGTTTGTTCTAATGTACCAAAGTTTGAATATGTTTTTTGGACGTTCGTCCAATCCTTTCAAAAATCCAAAAAATGTAAACATTCGTTCACAGAATCTTACATAGTTGGTAGATCTTTATCGTAAAAAGTACACAATTTCTTGCTGTGTTCCATTAGTGTGTTTATGTCAGGGTCTTCTTTGCCAGCGCTAATTAAAAATCCAAACAACAGGTTGAGCTCATCGTACAGTTTTTCTTCTTTCTATCCTGTTGCTTAATGTGTCAATTATTGCATTGTAAGTATTGATTCTGAGTTTTCTCTTCCAGTCAACTCTAATTCTCCTTCTCGAGTTTCATCTGGTTGAAGTTTTCATCTCTTCTTCCGTTTTGTTTCATCTTCATGCTGAGTGACTTTCGACTTTATCAGCGCTCTATCCTACGTCAAAATGTGACTAACTTCAATCAAGAAAAGATTTACAAAATACTCAATACTATACAAGAAAATTATTTGCAACAATATTTTAAAACAAACACTAAACATGATTTTTCAAAAAAGAATTAGACCTCCTATATCAAATTTTGAATGTCTTAGAAATGGACCCAATGCAAGGTTAGAACCAAAGCTAAGGTCAACGAATATTCTCATATGTTCGCCAAGCTCCCAAAATTTCTTAATTCAATATAAAAATTAATAATGAATGATGTCACAGCGAAAGTAAGGTACATTCGTTTGTAGTAGAGGCAAAGAAACACAACTGATCCTTGTAGTGAAATGGATTCAGATGCATCAAACTGTGCTTCAGAAAATTTGCTGTGAGATTTCAAATTCTGTTTGTGGTTTTGGTGATCAGCAAACATATCTGGTTAGTTAGAAAGTGAGCACATTTTTGCTGTTGCAAAAAAAAAATATGTAGATAAAATTTTAGGTTTGTTCAGGCACTTTCCACTGCTTGAAATAGTGCACACTAGTGTACACTTTTCCATTCGAGTGGGTGGTGCAGTTTGCATCTCAACTGTTCAGACGGCCGGTGCGAATGCAATGGAAGTACTTTCTGCCCCTTCTCGAGAGCGAGTGTAGCTGAGTGCAAATAATAGACAGTCGTGTTGCGTTCTCAGTTTATATATGAGAGCAGAGATTATAGATGTCGTTACGTGCTAGCAGAAGGAAACAAGCACACCAACCCTTTTCGAGCGAGAGCTGTACGAGATTGCACTAATAGGCAATGTGACGTCACATTCACTAAATCAGTTCTGTACTAATTTACACTTTCAGTGCAGATAGCGTAACACCGAACAGATCGCCCGAACAAACCTAAAGACACGTTATTTTTCCTTTCTGGGAGGTGGATCACATGTGTGTGTCAACACCGACCGCACAGTGAAATGTTCTCCTCGATTCAGTGCTAAAAGATATGATAAAATGAGCCTGGAATCGCTCCAAGACAAATTCTACTGACTGAGAGACAGTGTAACAGCTGAACTCGATGCAGACGTAGTAGTATAATAGCTATCGTGTGTATGTGTATGTGTGAGAGAGTTAGTTTTCATATTTTTAAAGATGCAGGACAAAATGACAAGTAACAATGAAATTTTTAGAAAGTGGCCTCAATAAAACTTCTGAATGTGTATCATTTCAACTATCTGAGAATTCGTTTACTTTAGTTGAGAAATTAGAATAAACCGTAATGTTGGACTTCATACACAGGGACGTATTTAGGAGGAGGGTACGCCCTCCCCCAATTCAGAATTTTAATGAAGAATTAGTATAATTTTAGGCGTAATTACGTATATATATATTTAATACATTACATACTTAGACACACTTTGGAGCCCCGTCCCCAAAGCCCGTGGACCCCTTCCAAAACCAACTTTCAGAAACGTTCATTTCATACACCTATCAATTATGGGCATTCTAATTTCTCAGCTAAAATTAACAATGTCAAACTTTCATGTAGTTCATTCGATACACATTTAGGAACTTGGGCCATGTATACAAAGTATCTTCCTAACCCATAAAAGTAAAATAAATAAATAAATGATCTGGAAACGTATGGATATATTGAATTAATGGAAATGTAATAAAACTTGGAAGCGTATAAGATGCATGTTACACAATGCAGAAAAAAAAAACAAAAAGACAAGAATCTTGAACTGAAAGTATGGATTTCTATATGAGACAAGTTATCAATAAATCGATAAGGCAATCTTCTGCGTAATTCCATTACAGACTATAAGACATCGTGGGTTAGTGAAACAGGTCACAGGTTTTCCCCAAATTACATCTTCCCAAATGATGTTGTTAAAGCACTGATTCGAAGTCGATCGATTATCGACGCTCCGAGAAGAAGAAGAAGGAAGAACACGAACTGTTACAAAGTAGATAAGGTAATTTCGTCATACGTTGGAGAAATTGAACCGCTCAGACAGTGATATTTCTAGAAGGAAAATTTAAGAACACGCTTCTGGTTCAACTCATGAGAGTATATACAGGATGTGAAGCAAAGATGTATGCAAACTTCCGGAAGGGAATCTTGACACCGAAACAAGAAAAAGAGTCCATGTAAACATGGGTCATATTCCAATTCGTTTTCGAAGTACTTCAGGGTTTCCAACTTGGTAAATGGCAAATTCAATAAATATTATGTCATAAATAATAATAAAAAAAGGATTAAAATAAATGTAGTTATTGGAAGGTGATTTGTATCAATACAGTTAGCAGTTGAAAAAGAAATACATCATCGGATTGTCAGTGTTGCCAACCTGGTATATAGTTTTTAAGTTTTTCAAACGATACTACATCCGTTTATTGGATATGTGATATCCTCTAGTGATGGTAAAAATCATACATGAAGCACAAAACGCAGTGTTGCAAACTGAGAATGATGTACAAGGCTAAACATAAAAAAAAAACATTTCAAGGTTTCTTTAAAAGAGGGTGACAAACGTGGGGAACAGAAACCTTGGATCAAAACATATAATGTTCATTATCACTTGAGAATGCTACATATACAATACACTGACGTAGTGACACTTGAGAAAAAAAATAAACGATATACTAGGTTGTCAACACTGACAAGCTGACCACTCCGCTTTTAAACAAGCTTTTGCATTTATACATGTGTATAATCCATACACCAATGTAGCAAACAAAAGTATACATGTGTTATTTCTTGAGCAGCAAATGGAATTTTCACCCAGCAGTTCACCCACTGATTTGCTCTGAAATATATATCACTGTTTTACTCATCGCACTCTAATGAACTCCACACTTTTCAGGTATACCTCCGTGATAGCCTGCATCTACTATATAACGGACATATATGTGCATTCTGTGTTTAGGCGTTAAAGCCTCACCTCGTGATCCTTCATTTGTTGAAATAAAAGTCACGATCCATTCCATTTTAACACGTTTTTATTAACTCGCTTTCTTATCTGTCTGTTCGGTACAAATATTGTAATAGATTTTTAACTCACTTCCCATCATATCCGATTTCTTTGAAATTTTGTAAACTTGCTTGCTTCTGATGACAATACAATATTCACTCATTAGATATACGACAGAATAATCCAGTTAATTGTAATTAATTAATTAGATAATTAGAAATTATCCTTAAATGCACGCAACGCCGCATCTATTGTGTGAAGTTTGGGTTGTCCATCTCGCAGGAAGTTTAACATTCACCTATTATACATTAAAATAGGATTTTTTTTAAAATCACGCTTTTTAAAGATGGACTAAAAAGTAGAAAATAGCAAATTGAATTAATTTTGTGAATCGGAAAATAAAAGCGTGGCTGCTCTTGCCTACCATATCATAAAATCATAATATCTAAGAGCACCCACGCTTTAATTTTCCGATTCATAAGATTAATTAAATTTGCTATTTTCTACTTTTTAGTCCATCTTTAAAAAGGGTGTTTTTTAAAATCCTTTTTAAATTAATTTTTTCTTCCGAGAACTGTTATGATTGCCTTCCGCTGTTAGGCCTTCTTTATATCGTTTTACGCGCCGAAGGTTTCACCGGCGGTAACATTGATAATAACATATTGTACTAGCTATGTTTCTCACAAAAGATAATATTTAAACATATTTGTAACATTTGCAACTAACCCTTTTCCCCGCCTTAACCATGGATGGCTGAAGGACAAAAATAAATTCAAGTTGTTAGTCGTTATTGTGAAGAGAGTTCAAAGATTGGAATATGAGCCAAAATATTTACGAATAAATTCCTTGCTGTTATCATAAATATTGTGATGGTTAAGTCAGGAAATAGAAAGAATCTAGATATTCAGGCCAGAAGAAACCTTTGCATAGATTAGGTTCTATTTTATCTTATAAACACAAGAAATTTGTATCTTCACAAATTTGTTCATGTATTGTACATGTTTCTTTTTTTAATTTCCTTATAACATGTTACAAACGTTTTTCAACAACAACATGCTATTAACATTTTCGTAAATAGCACTGCAAAAAGTTTATAACATTTGTTATTAACATTTTGCTATTAACATGTTTTTGCTTATGTCTGAGGTATAAATCCACCTTAACTGTAATTTGAGCCAACTTCCACAGACGTGAGGCTAACCATGCTGCATATTTCTTAAGCATTTGTTTTTTTTTGGAAGCATCTACTTCGCTTTATTCATATCGCTATCCGAGTGCAGACTTGCGAATAGAAGCAAATGGTTAACGTACAATTGAGCACGAGCTTCTACTTCAGGTTTAAATAATTTACTTCAAAATTTTCAGGCAAATGCTTTTGCTTCATTTTTATTCATCCTACCTAAAGTGATATATCGGCATCAGCTTCATCAACGGTGGCGGTTGGCTTTTAAAAGTGAAATTCACACGAAAGAACTGGATGAAAAGGGACGGACATCTAGGGACACTTGAGAGCGTTCCATCTCAGCCCCGCATTAATTTTCTACGAAATGTGTCAATAAGAGATGTACATTATGTTTCTACGGTTAATTCAAGAATGTTTTCTCATAAGTAGGTGCGAAAATATTACCATTCCAAAGTTACGGTACGCAAAAGAAGGAACTGTAGGCGAAGGACAGATGCTATGCTTTGTTATTCTATGACTTTTGCGTTCACAGGCGTAATTTAGGGGGGGGGGACAGGAGGGGCAAATGTCCTCCCCCTGGCTTTGAGAATATGAATTCACTAAACGCAGAAAAAAACTTATTTGAAAAGACAAGCTAAACCGACATAAAAACGCACTGAAAAGTAAAAAATACTATTTCTTTTTTTTTTCAATTTCGATTTTTTTTGTAAGAATATGGAACTAAATTTATAATTAAAACAGCTATCTATAAACGCGCTACGCAATGTGGGTTAGTGAATTTTAAATGTTTATTACAGTAATTAATTGGGCGTCGACCTCATACAAAAATCTAAAGTGAGAAAAAAATAATTAAGAAGTGTTTTTATTTTTGCTTATAGTGCGTTTTTAAGTCGGTCGTTTATCTTCGTCCTCTGTAAAGATGCTTATATCTATATACTATTTTCCTTTCATATCAGTACCGCTCAAGAATTGTTCTGCCTTACGTCTGCATGGAGTTACAATTGGATCGCCGAGAATACCTGTGCGGAGCCTGTCCAACATTGGCTGGATAACAGTGATTCTCAAAGAGTGTGCACTGGCACACTAGTATGCCGCGAAATTGCTAGCCCGTCCCGTGCGCGCCGCGAGAACACAAATATTTTATTAAAATGGTTAAATGAAGGAAAAGTAAGCTAGGAATTGAGTATCTTTAAGAAAGTTATTTATTAATATAAGAGAAACAGTTCATTGTAAGCAACAAAGTGGAATTGTTAGAAGTATTGAGTCAATATTTCATTTTTATAATTAAGTACGGGCTTGTTTATTTTGGAACTTAGTCTGGTATGAGACTTGGAGCCCGGACTTCCCGGAACCAAGTAATCATATTCCAGTTTGGGTTTTTAATTTTATGACATGGCACTCCCTTAGCGTGTATAAGAACCAATTTTGCATTCCTTTTAGAGAGTCCAAATGCGGCATAAGTTTTTGTTTAGCTTATTTCTTGTTAGTGGCTCTTGGTTCAGAGTTCAGAGTCTTATTAGTGGTGAAGTCATAACACTTGATGTTTGTTTGTTTTCTGGTTGCTTAGTGTCTACACATCTCTTGTGCACGACAGCACGAATACGACTGTATCCTTATGTTTATTATTATTAATGACTAGAGCCCGGAAGTCTGGCAAAATGCCTTTTTCGTTCTTGTCACGAATTATTATCATATAAATAATAGGTAACCTTCCTAGTCATCCTCGGAGCGATTAAATTGGGTTTCACTTTGCCCTTTTCTTTTTTGCCTATTTCAGCTTCCGTTGCCTATTTCTAAACATAATGTCTTATTCTGCCTTTTAGTGTATTTTAACAAATATTTATTTCGGTTTTCGGCGTTTCACACACGTAAAATTTTGGATCTCTCTCTCTCTTTCCCGCCTTAAGTTGTCTCCCAGGCGTAAATTTAAGAATTTGCGGACTATTCCTTAAGTATTTAAGCTGACTTCGTGACACGTCATACATTGACTGTGACCCTCCACTACTTCAGTTTTTTTTTTCTGGAACTCTGGTATTATTCATGGCTGTGAGACCTATCGTTCACTGATGACCTGATAGCAGGCGCATACTATACTATGTTGCCAGAAGTAATCGTGAAATTTCAGAAGAAAGGCTAAAAACTTGTAACAACGACGGATATTGTGCAGTGGCGGCTCGTGACACAAATAATAGGTGAAGAACTACCAAACTCCATCAACACGTGCCCACCATATTTGTTCATTAACACTTGTCCTGGGATTCCTGGGCTTAGACAGGATACTGACAATGCCACTATCCGCTCTTAGATGATGTTGACTGAGTTTCCGGACCAATTAATATTCATTAATGCCTATTAATGCATATCAAAATAATAAGTGAAGTTGAACTGCATCAACTTCACCTGATGAGCCGCCACTGATATTGTGAGAGAAACAATGAAATGTTGTAAGTAACGTGTAAAAAGGATAAAACTGTGAATGATAAATTGTAAGTGCGTAATGTGTGTGCAAAGAGAACCTAGGGGAAATTAAAAGCAGGCCAATATGCAGTGTTCTTAAAGTTTAAATATTCAACTGTCATTGATATAAGCCCGTTAGTAATACTTTCTTTTAAGTATACCCCCCTCTCATTTCTGTGGACGTTGAGAGATCATTTTCAAAAATTAAAATAGTTCTTTGAGACAGAAGGTTCAATGTGTGTTGAAAACTTGATGAAACAACTTCTGGTGATGTGCAACCAATATAGAACATCGTGATTTAATGTAGTATGATATGATAATGAAGGTTATATAAAGAAATTAGGAAAAGTCATATTTTACAAATTTTCACAATTCCTTTTTTAAGTGCATATTTCAGCAATAATAAATGCCTTTTTGCCTGCCTATTTCAAGTAAAATAAATGCCTGAACTTCCGGGCTTTATTAATGACATTCTTTTTCTTTTGTTATTGTATAAGTACTCACAGTTAGTGCTTTCTTTGTTGTTTACGTCTAAAGTAACTCAGTGAACTTTTGAGGACTAGACCTACAGATTTTTTGTAAAACGGATTCAAAATCTTCGCTTCATGAACCTTTACGAGGATTGAACCCGAGATCTGACTCAATTTTAACCCTATTCGTTTTTATATGTCCCTTGCGTTTATATA
>JAGDQP010062174.1:0-11918 GCA_022664845.1 Lepisma saccharinum
TTCGATTATATCACTATCAATATCATGAATCTTCACTCGATTTATTTCATCTCCACTTCCACTTTCAATAGTTTTATCATTCAGGGATGTTGCCACTTCTTGAATTGTGGGGGGTGGGGGGACAAAAACGTCGATCTCTTCCACTATCTTCTCGTTTGCCGTCTTCTTGTCTTTCAGCATACAACTAGCTTCACTTAGAGTCGGAAAATCATATTTATTGACCACCAAAGGGGTTTCCGATTCGTTGCCAGACGTAGTAGGGTCAGATGTTTGTTCACTCACTTTTCCACTATTTCCTCCGTTGGACAGCAATTGGATATTATAAGATGCCAATTTTACATAGGACGGGATGTTTTTCTTGACACTTTTGAAGTAAAGCAGCCGGCGACCACTGTACACCTTGAAACGTAGATTTGCTTTATGAGTCAATTTGACGATTTTTGTGATTTCGCCAAATTGGGCTAGATTTTTAACAAGAAACGCGTCAGGGACCTCAAGAGGGATTGTGAAAGCAGTTATTACTAGTTCAATCGGACTTTCAATATACACTGGTAGAATATATCGGATTTCTTCATATGTAAACGGGATTTCTCCGTTGCAATTTCGAACTATTCTTTCTGCTATTTGTAGTGACGTTGCTTTCATGTAAAGTTTTTTTTTATAGTTACACACTTCCAGAGATTGTATTTCATCTTCAAATATTTCAAAAGCATTATATACTAATTCATGCAAATCGTGAACATTTGGTTTACGAGGTAATCCACTTAAATCCACGCACACAGTATTTTTTCTCTGATAAGTATATGCTTCATTTTCCATTGCACACATTTCACAAAACTCGAAATAATATATCCTTCTTTCAAATACAATCGACACCCGGTGAGCACTCACCCAATTTCACACTCGCCCACTTCCTTCTCCTCGCTGGAAAAACCAGCAAAAGTTCCAACACGGAGCTCAACACAGCACAGCTGTACCGCATGAACACCTAACTAGAACTGACCACTGAGCTAATTTGAACCCATCTGTGTACTTCTTTCTGATAAAACTCCTTTTGAAGAAACATGACTGAATTTTCGGTTTTTAATACAACGACCTTCATATACTTTGCAAATGCTGTTATTTTTTTTCTCCTTTCTCTTGTTTATTGTACTACTTGTATGAATGCGAGAACTAAATTTCCTGTCTTCACTTTCATTGCAAATGTACTTTTACGTATGGAAACGTAGGTGACAAAACGATCACATTCTCAGATGCATGGAAGGTTTCGAAATACTGTATCATTACGTATTTGAATGAATGTTACTTTTTTCTACACTTAATAACATTTCAACATGTGTTAAGGCTAAATCCAAGTTGGGTCTCCCGCCTTTTTTGTTTTATGTCAATTAATCAAATTTCAGTAGAGGAAAACACAAATTAACTTTTACAGACCAAAGTTCATTTCGTCCTTCATTATAATGAGTAATACAATAAGTTTTAACAAAATATTAATAGTAAACTCATGATTGTATGCAGAAACTTTTGGGACAGAATAATGTCCCAATATTGTCTGCACATAATCCTCCAGTTACTACTAGCATATAATTAAAAATAATTGTACGCATTATTGAAGAACGAAACGAACTTTGGTCTGTGAAAGTCAATTTCTGTTTTCCTCTGCTGAAATTTGAATAACTGACGTAAAACGAAAAAGGCGGGAAACCCCACTTGGATTTAGCCTTAATGCACTTATAATAAGAAAAAAACCATTTGCACTTTTTTCCCAATTACGAAGGTTCATCCTTCCTTCCAGGGCTCGAGCCTGGCATCTTTGGTTTATTGTTTCTGAAGATACCAGAAGTTGGACTTAGAGAATTTTCAGCTCAAAACAGCCTAGTCAATGCGGTCAAACGTTTTGGAATAGGCAGTACATTTGCTTGAAATTACTATCTGTATGATTTCAATACGTCATGATCCATCTAGTATCCATTTTATATTTAATCCGTCTGCCTAAATTTAATTTTAGCTACAAAAAAGAATGATATACACAAGATGAATATTCATTGTTATTATAAATATAATGCAGTTCTGAAAGTGAGAAATAACAGTATTTAGTGACGAGGTCAAAGTGTAGGAGATATTTTAGGTCCAAAATGTAAGTCACTCTTCAAATGCTTTCTATTGCAGCAAAAGTTACACCACAGTATTTACAAGTTAATATACCAAGTTTTCAGAACCAAGAAGAATGGTTTCGCCAGACACAAAGTGAGGTATAATTCCTAATTTGAGACTACTAACTGGAAAATTGTGAGTCTTCACTCACAGATTAAAACTCTATAGACTTCAACTTAAATCTTTTTTTTTAGAAAACTTCTCTTAAAACCGGACATTAGATGTCCGCTTTGAACTTGTAACCGGACATCGGAAAATCGACCCCGATTGTCCGGTTCAAAACCGGATGGTTGGCAACCCTACCTAACATATCATAGCCTGATATGTTTAACACAGTACAACTACTTTCTTCTGTAACGTATATGAGTAAGGATATGGCCCTGATGTTATTTTATGCCATAAGGTATTATTTTAAAGTTTGCGACCCGAGGAACTCCAAGTTTTTCTGACATTTACAAAATAAGTGAAAATAGTTGTTTACAATTGTATATTTATAATAATCGGGGTTACTTTGAGGCAATACATTATTGTAGTAGTATAAATTGGATTCTTAGTTATAAACATGGTTAGTTCTGAGCAGTAATGTGACCATGCTATTCCAGAACTTTTATTGTTGCTACTTTAAGGGAACCTATAATACTGAAGCTCTTTCAACAACGAACAAGAAAAAATATTTAAAAATCGGCACGGATAGTAGTACTCTTGAATTGGTTAGGAACTTTC
This sequence comes from Lepisma saccharinum, assembly GCA_022664845.1. NCBI lineage: Eukaryota > Metazoa > Arthropoda > Insecta > Zygentoma > Lepismatidae > Lepisma > Lepisma saccharinum. The sequence continues at coordinate 2,878 of JAGDQP010062174.1, forward strand.
TTCCCTGAAAGTTATAACTCTCTCGACTTGAATGTGTAGGAGCAGCAATAAAATTTCGTGCAACGATAAAAATATATGTCATATGTGGAGATAGTGCTGCCATCTTTTGTTGGAGATCTTTGCTTTACGTTAACATTAAATAGATTTCAAAACAAAGATAATGTTGAAGAAAATTATTGTAAGTACAAATATTTAGAACATTATTTTAATGTCATGTTATTTTTTACCTAAAATTTATAATTATTTTGTATAGTAATTTTCATTTCCAAATAAGCATTCGGATTCAGAATAACAATATTAAAGATTTCTTCTTAAACAAGGGGAAATAGTTGCTCTAAATTATGATTTTTAATTACAATAGTTTAATCACTATAATATAAAATACTTGATTTCAGGTTATATTGACAACACTTAGAATATTATTTAATTAATTATGACGGTTAAGCTTTTATGTGTGTTATACAATAATTAATTACAAACTAGAAGATCATTTTTTTACCAACTGGCTTTCACCCTGATAATTTTCTCTGACTTAAAAAAGTTTTAGTAGAAACAGAAAATATACTCCTTTATTTCTCATGTGAGAGAAGCATTCGACTTTAGTTTCACCTCCCTGGAAGACAACAATGTAGCCTTTACTGCGTAAAGGCATTAAAAGGTTGCAATTAAATTTTACCTCTTTGAGACAGCCAAGAGATAATACCATGTTCTCACAAAATATAGTTTTATCACTTTATTTCAACTAGTAACAGCTTTACGAGTGTCGTTAAATTTAATCAATCACCATTAAATACCATTGTCTATGAGTTTCCAATATAATTACTTTTGTTCCAAAAGTTTTATCTTATTTGATTTTAGAAAGTTTTAATGGTTTTAAAGTTGTTTAAATGGTAATTAGTGATTTCTAATTTTGCGTAAGTAGTTTGGTGTGTGTCGATAAAATTTCTGATCATGTTCATCTCCATAAGAAAGTTCGTGCAGTATAAAGTTTAGTTTACTCCTTCCTATAATTAAGAGGAAAGTACAGCATAAGGAACGTTCGCCTACATTGTAAAAATAAATGTGAATTTACATAAGTTTGTCTACTAACTTGGAACAGAATTGATGCATAGTAAAGAATGTTAGGTAAATTTACAAACAAATTTGGAATATACTAAAACGATTTATTAATTTTTCAGGCCATAAGCAAATTTTTAAAATATCTCTCCCTTCTTTAAAATTATTCCTGTAAATTGAATATCAGTATGTTAATTTAAGTGCACCCTGACTTCTCAAGAAAGTCTCCAAAACAGGGTTGCAAGTAGAGCCGAAGTTACTGCATGGAATAAAATATCGTATTACATCATTCCAGGTAATTTCAGTTGTATAAACAATTTAATCCCGAGATTAATTAATCCACAAATTAACCTAGGAATCATATACGAAAAATTTATAGATGGCAAATTCAATTTTCTCCTTTTCTTCATGCCACCTGGTGTCAAACCAGCCGAGCTAGAAATGCTAATAAGTAGAGACAGTAGAATTTCGCTTCTCGCGAATTCACGAAAATTTTAAACACTCCAGAAATCGCATGGCTGTTAGAACTCTGTAAAAATGCCATCTTCAACTCACGAAATACTCGCGAAATTGGGACATTTCGAACACGTGAGATATCACGAAATCGTAAATCTTGTTATCGGAAAAAGTTAAACAAATTTTCAAATGCAAAAGGTGAGAGATTATTTACAAGTTTTCCTGCTGAACAATCGAACAAATCTGAACATGACAAATTTAGAACTAAGGTTCATCATATGCCTATGAAAAATGAGCTGAATGATTAAGAAATAAATTCCTTCATAGTTGTCCATGTTTTAATTAAAATTTTGACAACGGTTTTTGCAAATGTGAAAGAAATGCACTTTATTTACGTTTCTAGCAGCATGCATTAGTGCAAGGTTTATCTCGCAGGTTTTAAATCGTCATTCAATACAATTATTTGTTTTTAGCTATTCAAGAAATTTACCCTTCTACTCAGGAATTTTTACATTTTACTCACGAAATTAAAACACCTTTATTCACGAAATTCTACTGTTTCTACTAATAAGTCGTGCAAAACCTACACTTTTACTCTATTACTTATCGGTAATGTGATGTATCAGATATTCAGCTTGCGCTCCTTAATATTTGTCAATTTTTAAATTGAATTTAGGAACAATGATTCTATAATATCATTACTTCTTTCCTCGTTCGGCTGGATTGGCACCAGGTAACAGGAAATAGTTGAGAGAATAGGATTCACCATTTATAAATATTTCATTTATGACTTGTAGTCAATTAAGTAATATCAGGATTAATTTGTCGTATTTAACTGAAGCTTAACGATTTAAGTTTAGTGAGATTAATTTCAAATAATATTATTTGTTTCTTAACTATAACGAATGTTGTACGAAGAGAGAGGGAATTAAATGGTTCTTTAAAAATAATATTTAGAAGGACACAAAAGTTAAAATAACAAGAAAATGCAGATTAAACCGGATTTCAATCAATGCATGGATCTAAAGTAAAAGCATTGAGTAAATATCTCCTAGAGAAATCTTTGCATGCTTCGACGAGGCTATGCGTTCTCAAGGCTTATCAACCCCTTGTTCAAATTGTTGGTGTAAAGCCGTTCAGATGTCACCACTGCGCCCTGAAACAAAAATGCTGACGTTAGGTTTCTGCTTGCTGTATTGGCAACGCAAGTTCGAGCCCCCATCGTGAGGAAGTGAGGTCCTTGGATGCGCTTAGGTCCGTTCATAAATTATCGTCCGTTCTTGAAGGAATTGGTGCAATGAGGAAGTGGAAGGATTTCGAAATTTTTTTTATTATTTTATTGTTTTTTATATTCCCTTTGGTCTAAGAAGATAACCTTATTTTCATTTCCTCCTTATTCACTGTATTTTGAAATACCGCGAACAAAATAATCATCACCAATCTTCAACGTCGAACACAGCAAAATACATTTATCAAACCTGACATTCAAGCCCGTATATGACCGCGAATCGAAAATATATAGGGTAGCCCGAGGCTATTTCGATTAGAAGGAGCTATATTACTCAGAAAAAAGGTCAATACCGTAATTCGTCCCGATTCCGGCTATAGTGCTGTTACCGCCCATAAAATTCATTTTATCTTATCGTTCCGATCACCCCGCCTCTCTTTCAAATGATACTTCAGTTGATAGGGTAAAAACTGAAAAAAAAAATCCCTCACGGAAAAAAGTCACCGGTTTTGGAGGCAAAGAACTGAGTTACCGATACAAGCAATGTATTTTCTAAATATTTAATTTGATCACATTTGATTCAAATTAAAAAATAATAATAATGTACGTCACTTCCTGAATCAGCAATGCCAATTGTTAAGTGATGACTGTTACGATATGAGTAGGGTTTCAGAATTAGCTTCCTACCACTAAAAGATTATGCACGTATGACACTTTTGTTCATTTTTCCGATGTAAACGCATCTGCTACTAGCTGGTTGATACCAGACTATTTAACTGTATTGTTTAGTGCATGCGTTCTCAAACGTTTAGACCGAAATTCATACTTTTGCCGTTCCATCAAGTAATATTACTCGATTTTTAATGCTAATATTCAAACTGCATGATTTTATTGGCAGTAATGATTATACCAGCAAGGAAAAACATTTGTGAGCGTGTTGATCCATCAGGAGGTCTCGGGATTGATTCTTGATGCCGAGCATCCTGACTGATGTTTTCCCTGGTTCCTCGATCACACCAGGCAAATCCTGGGATAATACCTTGAATAATACAATGGCGCAAGTTGACAATTTTTGTCTGTTTATGTATGAAATGCATCTGTACACTCAGCCAATCAAAATTTGAGCGCACTCTTTAGTAGCCCTTAAAAAGTGTAAGTCCAAAAATTCAACTATATGGCAACCTCGCAACAACATGGAGTGATCACTGCGCTAGTTTTTATATAATGAGTGTATTAGTGCAGTTTTAGAGTACTAATCTTTGTAAATAAAATAATGTTTGTATATCTAGTCGTGATGTAGTGAAATATATGTGAATCAAAAGTAATTAGAACTATTCTTTTGTTATTATTGGCCATAAAATAAATTATAATACAGCGATGTTGCTACGTCCGTAATCATTAGCGATGAAGTTTTGCTTATCCCACTTGAGACGTTAAATACTGTTTTTGAAATTTTTAACAAATTATACATGGTTTTCATATGTATAGAATCTAATAAATAGTAGTCAATAGAAGATTAGCTCATAAATGCACGAAACACTGTAACTGAAACAAAAATCAGTTTTATATAACTTTTACTTTGCTTTTATTTCAGTAACAGTTGAGCTTGAAGGCTGTCTACCTGATGTCTTCGTAGCCGTGCGCACTGCGTCAACTTAATTTTTTCCCTTTTTTTTCCATAAGCTGGCGACGCGAGTTCGAATCCCGAAGCTTGCTCTGCTTTTCTCACAAAGTTCCGTCATCTATGTTCGTATTGCATGGACGTATTTGTTTGATTCCTGTCAAATGCAAAGAAATCTGTCAACGATTACCATTCCTTTAATAAGGGTTACCCATTTCAAGGTTTAGTCTAATAATTATAGCAAAAGTTTTAATAGTCCTATCAAAATGTTCAGAAAGGAGCAGATTAATCGATGTCATATTCGCTGACGTCAAACTAGAGGTCAGTGACCCACTATTTGCTTTGCTGTAATTTAATCATTTGCATGAATTCTTAAGATGCAGAAGGCTAACAAAATGAAAAGGGTTTTCTAATTTTAAACACCAAATTAGAAACGGCTGGATAAATCGAGATCGCTGAACCCAAATTTGAAGTCAGTTTCTCTGTACCTGTTTTCGTTTAGGCGCTAGTCTCCATTGCAGATGGAGGAATCAACATTAAGAGGTCCAATATTTTAAGGTAGCAGAGAGAACATACCAGGTGGGCAGGAGAAATTAACGGAGCTTTCTTGTTCTTGCTAGATCTAAATCCACATTGTTCTCACCTAAGGAATATCACTGGTTTCTTTACGTTGGTAAATTATACTACTTTAGAATTGCATTTCTTTAAGTAAACTTATATCAGGCCGCATTACATGGACAAAGAAACAATTTCTGAGTAGCAGAATAATGGTTCCAAAATACGAGCTGCATTCCTCCTACTTTCTAAGGTAAGTTGGAGTTTTATAAATGAGGTTGGTGCATATTATTCCCCCAAGTGCATCTAATCAAATGAATAAAATAGTTTACGATTTTGAAAGAAAATGATATTGGCATGTGTCAGGCTTCCTCAACGTGGAGGTCGCGACCCCCCAGTGTGGTCGTGAGTTGTGTGTAAGAGGGTTGCAAGAGAAGGTGGAAAAATAAATTTAACTAGTGTTTGTAGATTAGAACTAATAAATTTCCAATAAGATATTTTATTTTGCTTATTGCTTTTATAATTAGGGTATATTAAAATACTGTAATTTGTTGAATAGTTTTGAATAATGTAATTAGGATGTTTATTATCAAATACAGCAGATCAACGGTCATGTTTTGAAATGTCATGTCCCTATGAGTCGCAGGATGAAAAAGGTTGAGAAACGTTGGAGTAGGTGGAAAGCGAAACTATTACAGGTGTTAGGATTGGTACTTGTGAACCCTGAGTTCGGGGTCTTCTTTCCTCATTGTTTCAATTTCTTTGACTTTCCTGATTGTTTTATCTTCTTTGACTATCTTCTTTCTTTACTCAGTTCATTATAACTTGAAACACAAATCAACAACTTACGAACATTACATATCAAATATATTGTAATACTATATTATTAGTTAATAACAATACATCATCTTTTACTTTACACAAATATTATTACACATTAATATTACACTTATTTAGAGCCACATACACTTACCAAATTTTACGCTCATATACAATGTTAACTTATTTGTGAAGATGTAAAACAACAGAAAAGATCACGATAAATAAAGACAAGTACCAAAGTACTTTACGTGAACTTTTGTACCAGAAACTGATATGGGCCTACACCCCCTTCCAAACATCAACAGAAATTCACGAAAAATGTCCTTAACCGGGACCTACTTGGAGAAGCAGAATTTGTTTTGTAATTAATGAGAAACTTGGCATTATTTTAGAAAAAATGTTTGAGTTTTTTTTTTTTAAATCTGGAATGTACTGTAAATTAGTATCTTCTGTCAATGTAACAAATTATGCATATAACTTCGCTGTTATTGCATCACTGGAATATAATCAAAGCAGTTTCCGTGTTTTAAATTAAATTAAATGTTCCGTATATTTAATGAAAACATGGTCAATGCTCAAAGATTCATAAACTTAATGTATAATTTGTGAATAATTTGGGACTACAGCACTGGTTATCGTATTTTAACTAAAGATACTCATTTACAGTACAATTCTTACACAATATTGGAGAAAATTGCTTCGTAAATTTAACACTGAAATCTTCAAGTAGGAAAATGGCATTTTGAGTTCACAACCCCAAAAGAGATGAACACATACATATGGTGTAATTGTCGCTGTAGATTTGAAAAATTTAGACATTTTTCTAAAAATGAAAATTTCACATTAGATGTGCCAAAAATTTAGTTTCCGCCTGATGAGGACATTAACCTTGTAGTTGTTTAAGTTATACTTGGAGTGTATTGAGACCCTAAACAGTCACTGAAACATGGAAGTAGCATCAGAGCATAAATTTTGTCAATTTGCGATTAATTTCACACATAGTAGCATTCCCAATTTTTTTTAAATTTTTCTAACGCTCCACCCCTTTTGTCACGCCCCATGTGACCCCTAAGGCAGTGTGTTCCCAAAATAACATTCCAGATAAACAAAATCAAACATTTCTCTACAATAATGCCAAATTTCACATCAATTATAAAAGATATTTACTTTCTGCCAATAGGTCCCTGCACCATGAATTTTTGTTGATTTTTGGAAGGGGATATACTCCATATCAGGTACATGGAAGTAGCTTCGGAGTATTAATTCTGTGAGTTTTGCGATTAATTTAACTCTCATTGGCATTTCCATAATAAAATTTGGAATGTTTGAAACGCTTAACCTTTCTTTGTTACACGCCTGTACCCTCCTAAGGTGGTGCATTTCTAAAACAATACTCCCACCTTGAAGAATTGAGACATTTTTCTGCAAGAATGCAACGTTTTTACATCAATTGTCAAAAAGAAAATCTGCCTGCACATCCCTGTTAAGGATATTTATTGTGATTTCTTTTACGTGGTATTTGGAAAGGGAGGCTGTAGCTCCATGCAGTCACTGACACATGCAAGGATCATCGGAGCATTAATTCTGTTACTTTTGTAATTAATCTAACGCTCATTGGCATTCGCAAACTAAGTTTTGAAATTTTTATAACGCTCCATCAGCCTAGGATGCGTTCCCATTGCCCACCCTAAGGCGTTGCGTTACTAAAATAATATTCCAGATTTGAAACATTAATACATTTTTCAATAAGAATGCGAAATTTCTCATTAATTGTGTGAAAACTTCATTTCGCCCAATGTTCTAGAAAATAGCACGAGTTATGGGGCAGTATGTATGTGTCTATGTCTGTCTGTGCAGTGACATGAATATTGTATTGAATGAACTTGAGCTGCACTAACACAATTAAAACATTTCCTCCAAAATTTTCACTAGATTTTTCATTGCTGCCACGTCACCCATCCCCCCGAAGCAGTAGGCATCTCTCCCCTACATCTCTGGCTAAGATAAATTGCATTGCATACTCCTACGGTTAATTGTCAGTGAACCATATAAGTCGGTATCTCAAATTGACTGGAGTAATAGCTTGACATTGTCGCTGTTTACTGCTATACAATTTGTCTTTTATCTTCTTGAAATCCAAATGATTTACTCCCCACAATAAACTAGTGGATCTTCCGCCGATCTATTATAGTTGTATTTTTTTCTTTTACATAAGCAATATAAAGAAAATTACAAAACTATCAGTAAAAATATTGTATCAGTTTTTTGTAGAAATATTCATGAAACAATTGTATTCTTAAATTTCTACAAAGTTAAAAATGTAGGGTGAAGACTGTTAACGAAATAGGACCCTGGCCAATTTACATCCGAAATTATAATACTACATTAAGTTTTTCTGTTACGAAGCTCAAAAGAAAAGTAATGCTTAGAGTAATCACTTAATGGAATTTACGTAACATAATTTAACTGTTCTCGTGTAAATCGCGTTACATAAAGAATTTACGAACACTGTGGTGTTGAATTTAAGTAAGTTATTTTGCATTACAATGCGTTACGAAGCGAGTTACATAAGGTTTGCAAAATTCACGTTTAGTTGTGTAATTAAGTTTACACGATGTTTGTAGAATGATATTTTACAAATTAGAGATGGAATTTACATCAGTGCTCAGCAAGTATGCTCCCACAAGTTTCCTAGAAATTTACATTATTTTTTTTTAGTCCGTGCTCGCAAGGACGAGTATGTAGGATAAGGAAAATTGGGCGAGATCATGTACACTCATGCTCAAAAATTTTTTCGCATGTCTTTATTTGACAGTTTTTGACAAATAATATGTTTATACTTGGATTCTGTCGTTCGCTTAGTTGTTTTACTTGTACGGAATGTAAAAACGAATATTTCCTGAAATTTTGTCACAAAAATATTAATTAATAACGAAACTAGAAAGAAAAAACTATATCTTGAGAAATTGGCGAAAAATTTCTGTCAAAAAGTCAGAAATTTGGCAACATGGGGAAATTTACAGGGAAATTCAGAGGAAACTAAGGGAAATTGTTTTCGAACGCCGTAACACTTCATATCTTTAGTTCTATCTAAAACTGAAAATAGAGAAATGTTCACTCAAATTAAACATTACGCAAACAAAGGTTACAGACATAATGTATGCGCTGTATAATAATGTGACAGAAATTATCATCATCCCCGAAAAGGAGCGAAAAAAGACATACAATCTCTTTTAACATTCGAAGTGAAGACTTTGTCAACGGTGCAGCAATAAGTACTTATTAATAGAAGAGATCATAACG
>JAGDQP010062176.1:0-11918 GCA_022664845.1 Lepisma saccharinum
AATTAAAATTCAAATAATAATTAATCAAGTGAAGTGGGAGTTACGTTGTTGTAGCGTAGCGTGAAACTGACAAATAGTAGACATGGCTGGTGCTGTTCATAAGCAACGATATAGGTAATCTAACACAGTATAGTTTTAAGCCGCCAATCCGCGACTCTATTGTACAGGTCCTCATCAAATTAATAAATGTAATTATTTAACACTTATTTTGTAAACAGTGCAAATTGAGATTAAAGTTTGTATTTCTTTTTTGAAACAACTAGAATCTGAAGATGTGATGTCATCTTTTGAACATTCAAATAAACCTCTAACTTACTAGCATCTTACCGGTCGGTCCCTGAAAGTTTATCCGTGTAATTTGCCGTTCCGTGAGTATTAAAAGTTGAAAAACACTGATCTAAAATAGAGTAATCTAACCTGATCTAAATTAACCCGCCAAAACCAGGCGACCGAAATTTTATGTTTTGGATATCAGCAGATTTATCACAGTATAATGTAGCTACTTGACTTTTATTATATAGCGTCCGGATGAGTACAGTACATAATGTGATGCAAAATCCAGGCTTGATGTCACTGCACTCACATTGCCTCTCTGATTTGGATCATATTCACCATTGAACGCATTCGAAATAATGAAACATTAGAACATTTAACGGGATGAAATTATGTTTAGGTCAGCGAGCTATAGTGTCATATTTCGCTGTATGTATACTTTACACCACTCATTCTCTTGCAAATCATTTACGCAGTCATTTCTATTAACATCTAGTGGAAGCCAGCAATTTAAAAGGTGTTATTATTCCATTAATCAGGCACTCGAGTTGATCAACAGAAATAAAGATGGTGGGATGCGGAGGAATACTGATGGCGCCACTTCTCTTTACGAATGACATGTATTTTGCTGCAAATATCCCGGACACAATGTCGAGGAGTTATAGACGAGTTAGTTAAAGTTTTTTTTTAATTATTATACGCAATGTACGTGATCTTAACACTTACACCATTCAACACCGTGTATCAAAAGTAGCAAATATAGAGAATTAAGCAAAGGTCATGTGAGTCAAAGAAGTTTATGGGTGTAGATAACTGGTCCATTCATGTATAATGTCGCCGATGGTATAAATAGAAATATCTTCACGTATAAATTAAGCTACTTTTTTACAATTCTAACGTAAACAAGGGGAACAAACCTAACTTTACTATTCTGAAATTAGTAATGCGGTCAATTCTATACACCGTTTACCGAGGAAACATAGGATTACATGGTCTCTTGCACATGAAATCCTGTTTTTGGTATTTTGTACGCTTTTTAGTACGTTCCATATGGCTATAGGGATGCAAAGCATGCCATATGCAGTAGTCTATGGCAGAAGTACGTAAACTGCACTATTATCAGGTGGTGTTTGAGTGCTCCCCCTCTTCGGAACTGTAGCCAAATAGATAATAGCATATATCAAATAAAATTCAATAACTTGGTAAATGATAATAGTAAAGAACTACACAGAATACTGCTCAAAGCTTGCACCTGAAATAAATATCTGGAACGTAGGATGGAAGTGCGCCCCACAAAATGCTTTATTATTAAGATCGATTTACTTTCAAGTGAATCATATAAGCTTAGTAATTAACGAAGAAGATGCACACTTACCTTGAAACGTCTGCGTGTATTCCTCTAGTACAGGAAATCAAAGGTGAAGTTGATTCTTCGTCCGCCATCACTCCTTCACTAAACTCAACACTGTAGCACTGTAGTGTGCACAAGCCACAAAACAACAGACACAAAGACTGGACTCTTTAAATTGCTCGATCTCTTCTCTCTTCTTTTTAAAGTAATATCTGAATCTTTGATCTGAACGCTACAATATTTCACCAGTCCGCCTTGTCAACAGACGACAAACGACACGAGAATTTTGTACTGGGCTCAACTAACCGTCATCTGGGTTAAATAATAACTAACTCTTACACGGTTAAATGTACCTACACGTTAAACGGTTCACATAACCTAGTAGTGGGTTAGTCACATTGTTTAAATTAACCGTGTTGGTTGTTTATTTCTTCCTTTACCCAACTTGTAGGTAAATTACAACCCACGTGTTGGTTGTTTTTAACCAAATTTCCGTTAACCTTTTTCAGTGGGTTACCATTTACCTACAGTATTCGGTACTTTCATCTCTGAAAAGTGTTGTGATAAACAACTACTGGGTTACCTACAACCCTTTTCGTCATTAACCTAGCAAAATGTTGACTAGGTTAGAATTATTTTTTTCCGTGTATCCGTACTCTGCTTGTACGGTCGCTGAGACACATCTTCACTAGTTGAACATTTTTTTCGGAATTCCAAATCTTATCAGGATACTGTAGAACTTTTCCCTTTTGATAGAATCATATACTTTATTAAAATCAAGGATTAGCCTCCATTGTATTCCCATTTCTTCCCCAAAATTTGTCTCAAGGCAAAAATCCGGTTCAACATGGATCTATTTCTTCTAAATCCACATTGGTAATCTTCAATTACTTCATCTACCTATACACTTAGGCGTGTTAACAAAATATTACTTAATACCTTGTAGCAGGTTGGAAGTGACGAGATTCCGCGGTAATTATTACAGACCGATTTATCGCCTTCTTTGTAAATCGGAACTATTATTGACGTTTTCCATTCCTTTGGGAGCTCCTCCTTTTTCCATATAGCACTTAGCAATTTATGTAGTTCCTTGATTAGTGCCGTTCCTCCGGCTTTAATTAATTCGGCTCGAATATTGTCTATTTCTGGTGATTTGAAATTTTTCAATTTCTTTACCGACATTTTGATCTCGATATCGCTAGGTTTGGGAATCCACGGTTCTGTGATATGGATTTCAAATTCCTCTGTTTGTTTCCCGCTGTGTACATTAAGTTTGTCGAAATGACTTTTCCACACATCCACAATTTTAGTCGGATCCGCCTGAAGATCTCCACGTTCATTCCTAACCTCGGTTGGTAACCATTTTTAACGAGTTTACCCCTTTGTATAGATCAGGTATGTTATTTGTCTTCCCGTTTTTCTCTATCTGCTGAATCTTCTGCGTCAATTATTCTCGCTTTTTGTTTCTGAATCCGCGTGTGGCGTTTCGTTTCGCGTTACAGTAGTTTTTGGTATTTGCTTCGCTTTTATTATTTAGCAATCGTTGCCTTGCTTATTTTCGTTCCTCATGAAGCTTGAGACATTCTTCATAATACCAAGGTTTGTCAGTATGATAAAAGATAACAATTTTGAAAGCGACGTTTACCCATCGGAACTTGAACCTTCAGACTTAAATTTAATTTGGCGATCTATTTTGTTATTAAACAGGCATGTGCGGCAGCGCGCGCAGACAAGTTCCCAGCCGACCCGACGACACGCGGTGCCAAGTAGCTTTACATGAAACACCAGAAAAGAGCGAACAACAGTTAAATCACCATTTTCAAGACACCACTGCTTACTTACTAATTACCCCAGTACCACTAAATTACCCTGGTTTGCTAGGAATAACATCTTCTATAATACTGCCAAACATCAAGTCACATGTTGTTTGGGGCGCTGAGTTATAAGCCACAAAATTAGGCTTTTTGGGTGTAATAATCACTCACTGACTGACATAAATGTTTGACATATTCCCGACTACAGGTAGAAATACCAAATTTTACACATGCTTAGGGCATAACATGCAAAGCTCCAGAAAAGTCCAAAATCTTGGGAGCGCCCTCTAGGGGAGGAAATAGCTCCCAATTATAAAATAAACATACATGTCCTAACATGTTCCCGACTAGCTAAACATATGTGTAGGGGAAATTTTGTAAATAAACCTCCAGAATAGCACATAATCTGGGTTATGAACCCTTAGGAGGGACACAGGAATTAATAAAAAAAAATATAACTATTCTGTCATCTTTTTTCGTTAGCTATATAACTTATTGCGAAGTGAGCATTTTGTGAGCGAGATCAAGTTATTTATAGTGTAAAATATGAGACGTTAATTTGTATGTGTTTTAAGTGAAATATCGTAAACAGTAAATGGACATAAATGTTTGGTTGATACTAATGTTATCTTTATAATAAAGTTGCCTGATATTTATAGTATGTTATATGTCATTAAAATCCTTTCAACATGATATTATTACAAACGAGAAGCAGCAACAGCTACTTCACAATTATCTGACTGTCCTTCCGTCTGGTTAATCAGTGGGCCCTTTCAATGTTCTGCAGGGAGAATTTTATTTGAATCTAACGCTCGATGAAAGTACTCACAGCCTTTTCCGAGTCTTCACACGTTTCATTACACACGCCCCTTATATTCTTGAAGATTAGATTATTTTTTCTTCAATTGTTTTCTAGTTTATCTATAAGTTCTCTGGTCATCATAATTTCGTCCATGAGACATTTGTTTTCCTCCTTCACTGATTTGATCCTTCAGACATTAAACATATGTGTAATAATGTATAATCCTGTCATAGGAAATATACACCGTTTCTCTTGACAATTTTGAGGCACTGCTCGCCCAATCGACTTGAACAGAGAACTCAAAATCTGGTCATTTCTACAATGCTTGTTGATAACTTACAGAGATTAAATATTATCCATAGTTAAGTAAAACATAGAGATGAATGTACTAATAATACAGACCTACTATGTAGTATCTGAAAGTAGCTGAGTTATACATGTGTAAAACTAATGTAAGTAACATGATCTAGCGCTTCCGTATAATGTAGAAACCCGAGCGTGGCAAATAACAGGCAATTTACACCTGGAGAATTTAAATATAAAATTAGGAACAAAGTTCTAGTGGTGTGTAGAACAGAGGTAATCATTGATATGAGTGGAATAAAGGTCAAAGTTATTGTGAAAAAATATTATTATTATTATTATTGTAAAGTCTTTAGCGTCAAAGAACGTTAGAGTTTGAATGTCGGCTGATTAATGGATGTATGTGCATTTACTGCACTAATATTAGGATTGATCAAAACCATACTTACTAAAATTCCCGAACAAAACAAGGTTTATCAGCCTTTTTCCGTATGAGCAAAATTATTGAAATATACTGTAATAAAATGACAATATTTTACGAAATATGTACTTTTAATCCGAGCAGTGTTCCACAGCGAAAATATAAATGTTTGTGTTGATTATTTTGAATGAGAGGAATAATGTCCTTTTATTGAAGGATAGAGTATTTCCATGTCTCCATTTCTTTGTAACAAGATAACTATATTTTAAAGGAGTTTCTGTATCCTAAGTGAATTTAATTAAATATATCAGGTAATGAACGCACAAAATTTGGAATTTGTTTCAAATTGGCATTATCTATCATCAGATATCAATGAAGGCGAAAAGACTTCCTAACTAACAATGCAAGATTATGTTTAGTTATAAATATATAATTTTGTGCTTCATTTCATTCATAACCTTCCTACATTATCATGTGTAAATATTTTTCCATATTTAGCGTTTTTGATATTTTATAACACTAACATTCTTACTATGTAACAATCTGTAAACATTGTTATACAAGCTTACCATCTATGTGCTACTTTTAAAATCATTACAATTCTATATTCTATATATTAGGTTCTTCCTTACTGTCACTTCTGCTAGGGTAATAAAAATTTTGATTTTCAATCACTCGTAGCGGTATGCTGGTTAGCGACAAGTCTTCATGTTTTACATCCAACAGTTTATCACGAACAGTTCTTTATTGAACGAAGCGGTATCGCAGGTTGCCATGTCATACGTCGCAAGAGGTACGGAGTAGGTATTCCATTACTGGCACGGTGTGAAATGCTTGGGATATCTCCCACTCAAAATCTACCTATTAATTTTGTCTCCAACTGAGATCTCCTCTTGAGGTTAAGATGATATTATAATAATTTTAATATATTTTAAAATCATATTAAATATATCGAAAAAGAAGCCGAATAGATATTGCGGGCAGGCCGTAAATAAATTCAATTTCAGATTTTATTCTAGTGAACATATAACATTGGCTGGCATTTGAGCTGGTATCATTGCTTCCATCCAGTTTTCATAGGAACAGTGTAGTAGATGATTGTTTTATGTTGACTGAAAGTTTACCAAATTTTCGTGAAAATGAAACAAAGAACCTGTGGCAAATTAAATTGTTTAAATTCATGTGCGTGGAAATTGTCCTGGGTTGACAGTCAGGCTCAAAAGAGCAACAAATTATATATATAATTTATAAGTTTCCTCACTATATTGTGACATTAATCATACATAGGCAATAAATATTCATGTCATGGATCGAAATTGATTAGAAAGTGCGCAATACGACAGTAATGTTCATTCAACCCCCCCCCCCCCCCTTAAGAATTCTGTAACCCAACATAGTTCTTTGAAACGACATAAAGCTTCATAAAGCACAGTTTGTTCTATATCCAAACAAGATCTGGGGCGCAATAAACATTTCAAGGTGAAAGTATATAAGCTAACACAAAGAGCCGTACTAATGTTTCTTAGCACATCCCAGATATCAAATGTAACATCTCAAAATTGCAGCAAATTACTCTGTTGAAATCTAAAGAGAAGAATATACAATTACTACATAAATTAGGAATTTGCGATCATTTCAGAAGCAAAATTTGTAAGAACTTCGTAACTTCAAAAGCTCACTAAAATCTTTTGATTGAGTCACAATGTTGCCTTAACTTCTGTTATTAAAATATTCATTGAGCTGGACAGGAGTACTGAATGGCGAACTAACAATTTAAAGTTCGTATGAAATAGGTGTTATAAAATAGAAAATGTACAAAATGGTTTTCTGTTTTCTATTACCAATAAAAGAAAACTTTTAGGTATCCATTTATATTTTTAGTGTCCACAAATACCTTGATGTTAGGCATGGATTGAATTTTATTTATGGCCTTTAGATAACAATGACTTGGGACGGAATAGGTAGGCTGAATGGAAAGGATGAATGGAAAACGTTAATCAGGATTGTCGACCTCAGCCCATTACGAATTCGAAGCCAAAACTAATCAAATATAATTACTAACATTTTTTTTACTTGAATTAATAAATTTCATTAATCTTTATTAATTAATATTTTAACAAAATTTAGAAAATGTAAACATACATCATATATTTGTCGATTTTGAAAAGAATTGTTCTTAATGAATGAGCCTTTTAATATTAGCACACGTTTTTGTCTATTTTCAATTCTGTAAAAAAAATAAGTCCCTGTATAATACAAAACATTCTGCATAATATTTTATTTTGCAAGATAATTATAATATCTCATTTTGAACTCAGTAAGTTTGTAAAAAAAATCGTACCAGAGAATATTATGTATGGCTGATATTCAAAAAATGATTCAAGTGTAATAAAATGTATTTTCGTTCTGAATAGGAGTACAATAATGATTTAATATGATTGTGGAAGTTATTAATGATACATGAGGTAATAGGATGTTTGATATTATCTACGAGGCGTGTCCGGAAAGTAAGTACCGTTCTGAAAAAAAAAATACGAAAGCAGTTTGTTTCAAGCCAAATTTATAATTACATGAAAGGAAACACCTTAAACTATTTTTAGGCATTGTTGCCACCAATTTTGAAACACTTGTCAGAGTGGGTGACCAACTTGTCCAAACCTTCCACAAAGAAACTTGCCGCCGGTAAAGACAACCATAACTCCACAGCGTGTTTTGCGTCTTTGTCACTGAGAAAACGCTTACCGTCGAACTCGCGCTTCAATTGCAGGAACAAGTGGTAGTCCGACGGCACCAAGTCGGGGCTGTACGGCGGGTGGTCCAACTGCTCCCAACCGAACTGTCGCATTAACGTTTGGGTGGCATCAGCAGTATGGGGACGAGCATTGTTATGGAGCAACAAAACACCTGTACAGAGCATTCCTCTCCTTTTGTTCTGGATTGCATGCCAAATTTTCGGAGCGTCTCACAGTATCGTGCCGCATTGATGGTTTCACCCCTGGGTAAGAAGTCCAATAGCAAAATCCCTTTCCTGTCCCAAAACATTGTGCACATGTGTTTTTGTGCTGACATTGTCGTTTTGAACTTCTGCGTTGTGGGAGATCCTGTGTGCCGCCACTCCATTGATTGTTGTTTCAATTCTGGGGTGACATGGCGAAACCCACGTGTCGTCACCAGTCAAGAGTTATTTTAAAAAGTCCTCTCCTTCAGTACTGTAACGGATAAGGAATTTCAAAGCACTGGCAAGTCGTTTGGTTTTGTGGACGTCTGTGAGTATTTTCGGAACCAAGCGGGAATACAGTTTGCGATAACCTAAGCGGTCGGTAACAATCTCATGCAAAACAGTTCTCAAAACTTGAGGTATCTCATCTGACAGCATTGTCATTGTGCATCGTCTTTTCTCACGCTTTTCGCATCCACTTGCCTCACCAACTCATCATTCACAGCAGAAGGCCAGCCACTTCGTGGTTCGTTGTGGACATTTCTCCGTCCTTCATTGAACTGCCTAACCCACTTTCGCACCATTCCATCACTCATTGCATTTTCACCGTAAGTCTCTACAATTTGACGATGAATTTCGGCCAGATTAGCGTTCCTTGGATTCAAAAACTTAATCACAGAACGAATCTCACAGTCGGCGGGGTCAACAATTCGTTTAAACATGGTAAACGAGCACAGGACACAGTACACTCGCGGCAACTTAACCATACCGGCGTCAGTGGAGAGGCACTGAACCAGTGCAACTATCAACTATTATCAGTTGTAATCCCCTTGGAGTTCATGCAAATGAAGCTCTTCCCTAAACAGATATTTCATAAAGATATACAACAGTCTGATGTAACCCATCCCATTGTTGTTGTGATATACTGAAAGTCTGTAGAAAAAATGATTTACTAAAAATTAAAAGTTTAAGAGCTGAATCATTTCATAAATCAATAATATAACGCATTGTAATAAATGTACAATATTTTCTTAGTTAAAATTCATTACATTAGAAAACTGATTTAACCAAACACTACATAAAATTGTATTTCAACCTATTTAATTATGCTCTTCAGAGGCAATGTAAAAACCTTAAGATCTAAGGCATGTTAAAGCCGTCCTCTTCCACTTACAAAAGCCAACTGACAACAGTTAACTTTAACAATGCATTCATAATTAATGTGTTAATATTGTTGCATTGCTGGCATAAAGCATCCATTTTTTTCAGAGCCATTTGGTAATTCATCTTATATTCTTTCCTTCCCTGTTTCTAGTCATTTCAGCGTCGTGAAAGCATATGATTATAACATTTTAGCCCGTTTAAGCTATTTCAAGAACAACGTGGTAACTACACTCTCGTATTTACAACTGTGGTACAAAGTAATGTCAAAGTCTTACTAGAAGCTTGAGATGAGAGAGGTATACAAGTAAGCATCAAGGAAAAAGAATACGTTATAAAAATTCGAAACACACGATGAACGCACACAAGTAAGAATGAGATCATCGAAAAAGTAAACAAACTTAAATATTTGGGTGTGTACTGAACATGCAAAAACGAGGTGACAGAAGAAAGGTCACAGGGCAGCGACTATTCAGTCCAGCAATTTCTTACATAGCGATTGATATCAAGGAAGTTGAAATTGAAAATATGCAGAACGGCTATTATACCGGTAATATTTTACGGTTGCGGAAAATGAAGTACGACTTTAGCAGATGAGCATAATTTTGTTACTTGTGTTTGAAAATGTAGTTTTGAGAAAAATATATTAACCAGAACGGGATGAGATGGCAGAATAATGGAGGAGACTGTATAATGAAGAACTCCACGGACAATGTGACTCACCTGATCTTGCAAGAATTATAAAAGCGTGAGAAGTAAGAAGGACACTCCACATACTTTGAGTCTCTGATGGCGGAAAACTAATGTTATATTGATCGTGGTTGGTAAATATGAGGGAAGAGACCGTTCGGAAGACTGAGACATCGTAATTGGACAATATTAAAAGGGATCTTCGAGAAGTAGGTGTTCGTGATGAAAACTTGCTTGATCTTGCAAAGCACAGAATAATATGGAGAACGCTTGTTACTGTGGTGATGAAGTTTGCGAATTTGTGAGGTTACAGTAAACTCCTCAATAAACTATTCAGTCGTAACAAAGAGCAGTTCCTCGCAAAATTGTGACTTTATCCACATCCCTTTTTCCAGTGTATTAAATTGTTTAGAGTGTGTAAAGTTCTATTTTCCTTTATTTTTGTGTGGGATAGGGGATGTTTTGATTATTGAATGAAAGTTTACATTCCAAAATATACATCCACATAATAATTTTCCGACCATAAAGGATAGAATATAATGTACACAGTTCCAAACTTCAAAGTTGTTCTCCTGTAAAATTACTGTTTTGGATTTACACACTTGTAAGCGAAATCGCCCACTTATATGTCTTCATTCTAAATCTTTATCAATAACAATAAAAAGGAGTATTACATAAAAAGAAATAACAGATGCCACTCACTTCATTTTAAAATTCTTATAAAGTTTTTACTGCTTGTTATAGTTATTTAATTAAAGAGATTTTTCGGAAATATATATTTTTTATGAGCACGTTACACGTGGAATTATAAATTTGTTTCCCTCATTATTGTATAATTTATTTATATTTTTTCTTTTAAATTAACTGATATTCTCTGATAGTTATAATGACTAATTAGGCACTCCGATTATGAAGACTAAGTCGTCCTAAGGAATCTAATTTTATCTTATGGAACGAATTTTTAGCGGGGCACTAATGGATGTAGTAAATCCGTGCCCCAATACTACAAAATATTCTGAAACAATTTAGTTAGTCCATGAACTTAGTATTAAAATATATGATGTCGAGGTTATTTCAGAAGTAAAATATATACAAATTCAAGCAATTTCCTTGCGGTCATTAAAAGTCTTTGATAAAGTCACGATTTTACGATATTTTTAAAACACTTTTTGTGTATTGAAAAGGACTATGGAACTCTGCACTATCAATTTAAAGTTATCTGTATCGGTAGTCATAGAGTAAGAAACAAGAAACTGAGTTTTAATGTTCTCTTTCAATAGAAAATTTATTCGCCATCCATTTGTATTCTTGTGTCCCAAAAGTTAGTTGAAGATTATCACTATTCGTAGATACATACTTCAAGCTTCATTCTGCCAGATACATGTTGCACTACATTTCTGACAGAGATTCTGCCAGAAATTTCAGTTTGTGGTTATAATACAAAGGTTTGGGGGTGTAATTCAAAAGTTTAGGGCTGTAATACGAAAGATAGGGAGTGTAAGTACAGTTGTGCAATGTTATATCAATATTTAGCCGTAAACAATTGAAGCTTGTGGCGTGTGCTCGGCAACTTGACTCTCTGGCAAAATGCATGGGGACGAGTTTCGATCGAAACTAAACAGGGTAATAGTCGTTCTATTAGTTTCTATTATGGCTCTCGAAAGATCAGTCGTTTCTGATTAAATTATTATACCTAACCAATGATAAAAATAATGACAGGAAAACCAAAGCTGGAGACAAAAGTAAGCGCAACATCAATCGAAAAATAGAGGAAGGTTAAACACTATAAAATTACTTTTGATTTTCAATTCATGTGTGGTCTTTAAGCATCTCTGGCTCAAGCCGGTATTACGAATTGAGGAAAACAAAATTTTAGAAAATCCCTTTAATACTGCAGAAAAGTTTTGATGTATAATGAAATCATTACAGCGGGCTCCCCACTTGTTCACTCAGAGACACTTAAAAATTTCACATCTTGAATAAAATAAAGAACATTGCTTTAAAATTTCAAGAGCATCTGCCAACAGAGTCTGACTGCGCATGACCGCTCCTTGAAAAACTAGATAGTAATAGCTGCATAAAAATTTAATTACCTGTAGCCCCCTTAGCAGCAAACGCTATTGGGCCAATGTTGAGCCAAACACGATTATGAATTTTGGTTCGGC
>JAGDQP010062177.1:0-11917 GCA_022664845.1 Lepisma saccharinum
TCATTCAGCAATCCTCCAGTGAACAGTGTAAACATTAAAGTGAAATATGAAACCTAGTCCCATCATTTCTGTCAGGGAATACCGAGACGGAAGTCTGTTTTCTGTGTTAGAGACAGCCGATGAAGATAGAGATAGCAGTTTTGTTTATGTAGAAAAGAGCACAGTCGTTGATGATCTGAGGCTAATGAGCACGGTTTGTGATCTGATGGTAGCGGACTTCAGATCCATATTGGTGGGGAAAAGATCCGACTCCTGTTTCCATCTTTTCTGATAGTTTTGGCAGAGGTTTCTTCAGTTTGACCAATCGAATGTTGGGATGGTATCTAGACCAAGACTGGCCTCTACTTTCCTCACCCGTGTTCTAAAAATGTGCTCACTGAGGAACATTATCTCGGACTTGTTACGGGCATAGATCCAGCGCATAAATTATAAAGTAAATTAGGTGGAAAAGAAAATACAACAGATGTCGCTTTACCAACTACATGTAATTAGTTATACCTAGTAAGTCTGGTAATGTAATTGTAACTGTAATCCTTTAATTAGTAATTATCTGTTGGCCGTTCAAAGTAACTAATTTCTGTTCGAGGTAACTTCTTAACACACTTCTGAAAAAAAAAAAAAGTAGATTACATTTTAATAATTTTATTTTAGCGCATGGGAGACAGTAAAATTCAATAATAAATTGTCTCCTGGATTGGGTCAGAAAATTACTTATTTCGTAACGATTTCGATCCTGATCCTGAGTAGTTTTCTGGGATGCACGCCAACGACTCCGAGTCGGGATCGAAATCTATAGGAAATAAGTAATTGTATGATCCAGTCCTGGAGACCATTACAGCCGAGTAAGTACAGTCTTCCATGCGCAAAATTGAAATTATTCAAATGTAATTTATTTAGCTTTCAGAAGTGTGTTGAAAAGCTACTTGAAATATAGCGAGGTGAACTCCATCCAGCTACTTGTTCGTCCTTTTTTTTTTCCCACTCTTTTACTTGTGATGAAGTCGCATTATGGGGAAAATTTGCTTCGTATTGTTTATTTATTATGTAATTAACTTTTCTGCTCACGAAGTACCTTCTATTCTCTCGTTTATATGTCGTATTTAGTATATTAAAATATCTGTATTCGGTATAATTTTATGCACATGGTTCTGTTTTGTGAACAACATAACATTATTAGAGCTTTAAAAATAATTTATTAATCTCTGACTAACTAACTAACTCACTAAATTTATGGCTTAAGGAACTCCCTATTTTATCACCGCAGGTTACGTTGACCACCATTTAATTCTATCCTGGGCTAAATCTTGCCAGTTTTAATCACGAACATCTACTTCTCGAAGATCCCTTGTAATATTGTCATCCCAATGACGTCTCAATCTTCCCAACGGCCTCTTTCCCTCCAGTTTGATAACCACGATGGAATATAATCTTCGCTTTTTCCCTATCCGAACTACACGACCTGCCCATCTTAGCCGTTGTGATTTCATAATCCTTACAACATTGGGTGAACCATACACTCTATGGAATTTTTCATTGTGCCGACGCCTCCATTTTCCGGTCATTTCGTCCCATTTTATGTATATGTTCGGGCTGTATATGTTTTTCAAACACACAATTTATGTTCATTTGCCAGAGTCGTAATCCGACTTTCGCAACCATAAAGTATTACCGGCAAAATAATTGTTCTGTATATTTTCAATTTCAACTTAATTGAATTAAAAACAATAATTTGTATTTGGGTGATTTTATGTGAAATCCACACACTTTTTAAAAAAAATTCTACCTCACCTTCTCAGATTTCTATGATTTTTTGTTTATTGCTAGTAATCGCTGAGAATATTATTATTATTTTTTATTTATTTAGATTTTTTTTTTTTTAGATTTTTTGACTCACTGGTTTTCGTCTCTATGAAAGTTGAAAAATCACAATTTTCTTCACAAAATTTCTTATTACTTTGCAATGGTTGTTGCTAGAGAGCTTGGAGAGGGCTCATTTTAAAGCTCTTGTAATAGCTTTCATTTGATATGACACTTGAAAAGGTTGCATAAAATTTTGTATCCCGAAAATTATAAAATTTGATTTTCTCAAAATTGGGCATTTCGAAATTTAAAAAAAAAAAAAAATTCTTATATGTTGGTCACACCTCTCTACAGCTACCATGAAAATTGTAATTTGGGACGATAATGGAATCGTGAGATACAAAATATTTTTGTTATATGTCTGAGAAAGAAAGGGCACTAGCGGTCCACATTAAGGTAAATAAATCCTTTGGTAAACTGTATTGTTGAGGCTATTTTAGTAATTAATAACTTCGGCCCGTCTCGATCTGTTAAGTTTCTAAAATCCACAAACATCCGTGCTCCAGTCAGGATTCGAACTCGGAACCCTGGAGTTTTTGGCCTGACGCCTCAAACCCAACGCCTACCGAGGTTGGTTCCGCATTAAGAATTTGAATTATTTATAACCTTCAGCGTTAGACATCTATGGCTCAAGCTGTGATAATGAGGGGAAAGGATGTAGTATAAAGTCGGCCAGAGCAAGTTGAATATACCAACCAGATATGTGCCTTGTGCGACTGACGAGAAACTCTAGATCCACATTAAGAATATTATTTATTATTGAAACCGGGTACCCGGATTGGTATTCTGAAAATTGAAACTGAGGATCCTTATCTGGTACCCGGTTGCAAGAACCACATCCGAGTCTTCAGTTTCTATTTCCAAGATACGAATCAAGGTCCCGGTTCCAATATTACGTGCCCGAACTAGGGATGTCAATCCGCTCGGCTCGAGCACATAGTGAGCGCCGACTCGGCTCGACTCGAGGGGGGGGGGGGGGCAAGTTAAATTCAAGAGCAAAAATACTGATATACTTCCTCACTGTTGGTTTTGTCTGTGTAGTCCCATGGTATTCGCTTAACGATAAGTGCTCACCAAACTGTGAGACTACATATACAAAGCAAACACAAAATAAATATATTTATAGGTAACCCTTGCGAGTGAATGACTATTTTTAATTTAATAAGATACTGATACTACGTAGTTCTTCATTTGTTTCCTGTAAAATAACATGACATTTGTAACAGAAGATTTACTTTGTCCATCCTTGGGTAGCTCTCACCTCTATGTGAGCAGCACCTAATTATTTTAATCCATCGGCGGATGTTCCGTTATGTCTACATAATGGGTGTAACCCTTCAAGAGGGGTGCTAGTCTAGGCTTCACTTAGGCTAGCAAACTTAGAAAAAAAAAGTTCCATTATCCTGTAATAATGCTCAGAGCACTGACAGGAGGTAGGACCGAGAATATGTTATTTATCAACATACTTACTTCTCGTTTAGAAAATATTTATGTAAATAGATCGATAAACATGGGTTTTGTTCTCGCAGTGTCAGTCAAATTTGGCAGGTGACCAGTTGTTGACTCATTGTTACACTGCTACGTCATTTGAGTCCAGATCTAGAAATTGGCAGGTTTCAGGTGATTGACTTATCCTTTCATGGAGCATGTGGAACATGAATTTTGGATCCTTTACAGGGTCATCATCTCCCCATTCTTTGATTAGTTCGAAAGCAGATAATAGGGAAATAGTACATTTTATTCATCTTAGAATTTGTGAAAATAAAATAAAAATTAACATGCTGACTCGAATTTTCAGTTAACCTATATATTTTCTCTATCAGTTTATCGCCAAGTATGAGAGGAGAAATGCAGACTTGATATAGATTATAATTAAAAGCTCGACGTATAATATTCAACGAATAACTAACGTTTGTGCAGGGATTTTGAAGTTCCCTATTTGAACTGTAGCATGAAATTTTTTTTCAAAGTTATTCTTTTCTTTTTTGATATGTCTGTGTATACATTCTTTGTAGAAGAATCAACGGCTTAGCAAGTGGGGTTGTGACTGCTGTTAAAGGTTGTCTTTTAAGGCCTCTACAAGAGAGGTGGGCACGCAACAATGAAGCAGGAACTAGAATTGATGCTTCAGAGTTCTGTTCAGCTACTTTTGACTACTTGAGTTTTGAGCCAAGGTATGAGGCGTGTCTTTAATGAGCAAGTTTTGCTTTACCGGTGCATGTAGTTCGTTGTCTAGAATGGTCGGATTGGTACTTGGGATGTTTTTTAAAATGAATTTTCAATTGCCTGATTTCTTATAGTGTTTTCTGTTGCTTTTTAAAAATATTTCTATGTGTAGAATGTTTCGTGTCATAAACTTTGTATTTCACACTTTTTTAATGTCTTGTTCTGCACTTTTTGTGTGTGTGCATGCTAACATAAAAACATGATGGTGGACTGATATTTAGTGCTTGGGCTTTAATACTTATTCTATACTTAAGCTTTAGAGTGATTGAGGATAAGTATTCCTAAAAATTACTGGATTTGTGTTTTATTTAAAATTGCGTGTACTTAATTATAGCAACTATGGCTCAGACCGGATGGATAATGATGGTGGAATGAAGAAAGTGAGAGGAAACGGCAGTACCCCGAGAAAACCCACGTACACGGTATTTGCCCACCACAAAGCCCACATGACAGAAGCTGGGATCGAACCGACGACCCCAAGCACCAGAGGTGAGCGCCCTACCATTGAGCCACCTCGGATCGACTAGCTAGGAAAATTGGGTTTGTGTAGGTATATGTAGAGAGTGTTTCACCGCGTTTGTATAAAAATATCGAAGGAAGAAAACGAAAGGATGTACCATTGGTACACTCGAAATCATTGGTTGTGTAGCCGTGAAGATTTGACGTGAAAAGATACTTAAAAACATTGCAAATGAAGTTGCAGATATTCTACGAACCGTGATCAGATCAGTGAATTAGTACGAAATTATTATGAATAGAAAAATACACTTGATAAATTTAATGAAAATGTGGGCTTCCAGAAAGCGATTATTCTTGTTTGATGTTTCTAGTCATCTAAGGTCAGACTTATTGGGCGTAGTTTTGGAAAGCTGTAAAAATGAGACATTTGAACATTTGCTTCATGATATCATTGAGATGAAAACCAGCAGCGGTAACTTGACAGAGAAGGAATGGGATGATCTGTGTGAGTACTGAAGGAAATCAGAGGAATTGAGTGAAATTATGGACATATTTCAGTGTTTGTAATAAAGGTTGATTCATAAAGAATATCGGTGAATTGGATCTTGACTATTCAACAGTTAAAAATATCGTACGGATACCAAAAGATATAAAGTCTCAGTTTCACTAGTCACCTAGTTTTAAAGAAATAAAGGTGGTCTCTTATTCGGCTGCAAAATGAATGAAAATCGCGTTGTCACAACATAGATCTTTCTGTGTAGTGCAGCTTGCCAAGACATAATCAGTAATTAAGGTGCAACGTGTTACTTAAAATGCAATGCTAATGTTCATAATGGAGTATAGTTCACTGTCATTCAATGTATTTTGGAAGAGTACTTGGCTGATTGTAAAGAACGGCAACTAATGCCTTCTGTACTAAATTTTCACCTTATAGTGCTTTCCCGCAAAATGTTTAGATTTGTAACTTATAAAAACTTTGGTAAACTTTATTTTGTTTGGGCCGTTCTAAATTTTTACTTGGGTCCGTCACGATTATATTGTGAATGCACTGCTAATTAAATTCCACAAACATCCATGCCCCTGACGGGATTTGAACCCGCGACCTTCGAGTCGCTGTCCTAATGCCTCATACCACACTGCTATATGATCGGCTTTTTTTGTTACTTTTCTTTTCGACTAATGTGATAATTTTTCAATTTCTAGAAAGTAAGTATGGAGATACTGATATTGGCTACCCTCTTTTAACTTTAGGTTCCATTCAATGAACGGTAGGAAGAAAATCATATAAGTCTTGTTTTTAAATTAAAGAATTAAAGGTGGGCTCTTATAAATTTCCGAAATGGAAAGTGTATTTACGTTTTAGCTGTTCGTTTAAATTGTTGCGATTTAAGTAATGTAATGCATGAAATTGCAATATTAGTAGAAACAGAAGCCTTGTATTATGGAAAGAAGTAAAGCAGTGCAACATACTTTGGAAAAAAATAAAATAAAAAATAGTAATTGCTTTCGTGACTTATGGTTGGTGTAAAGCAACAATGTCTAACTGTAGGTGGCAGCGCTACCTCCTTATGTCTCTATTTTATTTTTCGTTGCACTAAATTGCAATGCTGCTCCTACAAATTCAAGCCTAGAAAGTCAGGAAAGAAAGTTCATAACAATTTCAGAAGTTCTGTCTGTACCGATTTTTCATTTTCGTTTTTGTTCATTGTTGAAATCGTTTGATTGTTGTAGTGAATAACAATGGAACTTTTTCAACAATAAACGAAAAAAGAAATTGGCATAGATAGAACTCGTGAGATGGTTATGAATTTTCTTCTATGGAAGTTTGAACTCTCAAGGCTTGAATTTATAGGCGTAGCTTTGCCATTTCGTGCGAAGAAAACAATAATTACACATACCGAGGTAGTGCTGCCATCTATCGTTAGAGATCGTTACTTTACACTAATCTTAACTAGAAATAAATAACAGTATTTTGCTTACTAACGCTAATAATTTCTAGTTATCAAATATAAACAATGCTTTATTGAGGCTATTTCAGTTCCTGTTTCGTAGCAATTAAATATTCAGACTTTGATTTAACTTCCAGAACTCCGAAGACCGCCAGTTAATATCGAAGCAATCCTTCTGGAGTACTGGATAAATGCAAAAGATCGTGCATGGTTGGACAGAGTTCTTAAAATGCCCGATATAACTGTTAAATGTATCTTAGATCAGAATCATTCCTACTCAGATGTTGGAACGTGGCATGGACGATTTCCAACTCAGCTGTGCGACTGTCAACATTGAATTTGTGGTCACCTGCAGGTCGTCATTTTCAAAACATGAACCTCACTGTATATTTTACAAATGGCAATGACTAAGGGTGCAGTGCATGTGTGTGTATTTTACTTATATAATAAAAAGCAGTATCTATTTCATAGTATTCAAAAAGGCACGTTTTTACCATGCCACACCCTGTATTAAGATGTATAAATATTAAACGAAAAGTGTAGATTTTGAGGTGAAATCTCTTAACAATATTAGATATTTCCTCAGGATGTGGCTATGTTAGATTTTTCATAAGATCTCTTTCGTATCTCCTTTCAGGAAAGATTAAATCACTTTGAAAGAGTTAAAAATCAACCCAAAAGATATCAATGAACAGGGAAATCCGTCGCTGGTCTGATCAGAGATTCCCAGTTCGCGGGCGAACGATACGATCAACGCCTGTGCGTGATTACTCTTCAGGAGTTGTCCTCAGAATCTGAGGACAGAAATGGTGTATTAACTGATGGCTTAGAAATGAAATGTTAGCTCGACTAGAGAGGAATTTGTATTCGATTCCTGTTCAATTCAAGCACTGAGTTTTCTGTGCACAGTTCAAAATCTTATCTCACAAGAGTTCCTGTGTAAATTGAATCAGAATTAGTTCTGATATATGAAGGAGACTTTTGTATTGACAGACTGTTCTACTGTTCTGTTGTGGTGTCACTTTGTATGTGTGATTTTCTGTCTGCCAATTTACAACATTCGACTTCCCATGTAATAACTAATAATTATTTAAAAAAAAAAAGTAGAGTACTGGACTGCGTCAGATACTTTTCAGATAAGATGAAATCAGTTGTTTGGGTAGTACATCACTATGAGTTACATCCATCTCGAATATCACATACTTCTGGTGATGTAACTAAAATAAATCTAAAGATTTCAAATTTAGCGTTTTTTCTTTAAATTTATTTTAGTTTTATAAATATTCGGACCTGTGGTTGCTGCTCCACTTGTTTGGAAATAAATTATAAGAGACTCAAGCTTTATAGTAGCATAAGCAGTATCTTAAAAAGTGTAAAGCATGAAATTTCGAGATTAAAAGTTAGCAGCTGATTTGTTACATTGTAATCTTGGTTTCAGATCTAGAAATGTCCAAGGAATCCGTGCTATGTGGAACAAAGGAGAGCCTCTGTCTTTTACTAAAAAGTGGAACCCTTTCAATAACGAAGTACCTTGGATTACATATACATCGCATCCATTGGTGTGGCATAAAGGTGGTAAGTTCTAATACTCAGAATAACTTAACGCTGTTGAAATTCTCAACAATTGAATTATGACAGCGATATCAAGTTTTGCGGCTGCAGAAGTTTTGTGTCTCCAATAGCAAAGGTAAAGGAATTGTAGATCCAATTGTATTTATTCACATTAAAGGAAGGAATGTATTGCTGTAGAGGGACGCGAAAGGATGGCGTCCTCATAGTTGATGTATTCGATTGAAAAATGTAATGAACAATTATGCATACGGATAAAATGTGACAACCGTCACATCATTTCCAGCGATGAGGGTCTCTTTAGTTTTGCAAATCCACTTTCAGTTCTGGTTGTTTCTCCAAATCAGAGGGTTGCTCTGAAATCAGAGATTTCTGGATCAGTATTGGGTATTAGAGGAAACATTTCAAGGTAATTTTTTTCTGGCTTCTGTATGCTAAGTGTGCATAAAAACTGTACGGGTGTGTGCCGTAATATCACACGGCAAAAATGTACCGCGAGATAAAATAGTTTGAGAACCACTTTATACTGTAACGGTTCAAAATAGTATTCAAACGTACACATAGGACAGGCCGTATAGCCAATATAATTAGTGAAATTTGAATAGACAGGAAAGGAATTGTACTTAGTGTGAATTTGTGCACGTGATTTCCCTTAGGATACAACGTAAGTACAATTTTAGTATTTCAAGATATTAATAAAAAAAAATCATCAACCACAGAAAAATTATCTTTTCAGTCCTCTTGAGAATTGTCTATTAGAAACACAAACCAGATTACAAACATACATATATCTGAGTATTAGGTTAGCTGGGAAGGGACATGACTGTCTGTGTACCAATGGGAGTAAAACACATGAATTGGTCGTATGTGCTGTGTGAGATGAAAGCAAAAAATACAGATACAAACTAGATCCGATATCAAGCATACTCAATACCTAATGCTATACTATAATAAACTACCTTAGCTATAGTGTTTGGTTACGCGAGTTCAAAATTCTAACAGATTCGAAGTCAGTACACTAATTTATGATCCTCTCGAAGTAATGGAATTGAAATGAAACAATGGGAAAATGTAAAATTTGCTTTTATCCGAAGTTACAGTGGTGTTCATGAAGATTGCAAACCTAATTGCACACCAAGCCATAAGGAAAGAAAGAAAAAAAGAAAGAAAAAAAAAACGTTGTTAAAAAGACCTGTTCCCAACATATTAAAAAAATGATCTTGGATAATTGCATGCGAATATGGACATCCTATACAGGATTTTGCCCCAAATGTGAAAGGAATCGTGAACTTTTGAGAATAGCAACTAAATTGTCAAAATCCTTAGCATTACAGGCCTTACTTAATTCATTAGTCCACATTCACTATAACAGACCTCGTACATTACTTTTTTTTTTTCGAAAGATCGATACACTATATAAAAATAATAAATAAGAATATACTTCTCACCTAAAAGAACAAAACAGGAAAAGCAACCAACTTTCAGCAAGAGTGACTTAGAAATAAATCCCTAAAGGGCGTCTTCTCCGTGACTTACAAAAATGGCGACTTTTAATATAGGATGGACAAAGATTATAGAAAGAAAAATGCGACATATAACATAAACTCCACGTACGTGAGTGTTTTATGAGAAAGAAATGCAATGAAGATGAAGCCCTAAGTGGGCTATGGATTCAAATAAAATGACTGCTTAGGAAAAGAAAAAGAAATAAACTCTGTGGTATGTGTTAGTATCTTAAAAGCACACAACAGTGAGTTTAACAAATGTGAACTATAATACTATTTTATTATACCGAGTTAACTTGGGCTTGCTAAAATGTTCTGAGTGTTAAGAAAATATCTTGAAACTAACACAAGGTTCTTGTAAAGATAGGGAAGAAAATATCTGATTTCACTGTTGTAACAGTTTAATATCTCTAGTATGCTGTCTGCAGTTATAGTACTGTTACGAAATGTGCAGGTTTAGTTTCATCTGGTTGTATAATTATTCTTAATTTTGCGAGATATGGAAAATATCCAGTTAATGTTAATCCGATCTGATGGTAAATTCTAAATATGATATTCAGAAGAAGAATACACCGGATAAAAATTCACAGCAACAGCTTTGAAATTATTACTAGATATATGAATCAATTTCGTAATCTAGTATACTCGGGATAATAGGCGAAGGAGCTAAATAAATTTTGTTTCTCTTGTTACGTCAATGGTCATACGCTTCTAAAATATTTGTCACTACTTTAAATACACCCTATATATATACCGTCAGAAGAAATTATTTTTGTGCCCTTTTGCTTCTTACTACTCAAAAAAAGACCTAATAAAGAATGTGTGTCAAATTTGTGTGAATTCATTCTTTCTGAGCTAGAGCTTACTGTTTCGATGTACGTAAAATTCAACAGCAAACCTATCATATTCAGTTCATCGGGGTAAAACTAATAATCAATAAAATAAAATAGATAGAAATCATAGTCAGTACTCATAATTATTAATTTACTTACATTTAATAAAATGGGTTGATTTGCCGTCCCCTAGCCTTGCCCACAGCCCACCCACGAACGTCTCTACCGCTGTATGTAATTTAGTGTTTATAAATGCGTGTGTTTTTGGATGCATTTTGTTCGGACACTAATCAGATATTGTTACGTCATGCTCAGCTATCTGACTGCTTGCTCCTGCAACTATGGAGATTCTGCTCTTGGATTTACGATGACATCTTGGTATTTGCGGATCGGTAAGGGGAGGGGAAGATGGCCCTATATATATCTATAGGCATTATACTTCTGTGTTAGGAGGAAGCTGGCTTAACTAATTATATTTTAAGAGATAAATATATATATATATATATATGTTGGTGAAAGATGGTATATTGTTCTGTTTACAATATGGCGTTTCCTTAACACCAGTCCCGCACCTGTCTTCTCTATCCATTTTCTATCCTACCAGTTAAAAACGCTTTTGCGAAACGTACTGTTTTTCTATTGTCTACCTGTTTTACCATTATATATATATACGCCAAAGTAACACCTGGCCCGCAGATCCACCTTTAACTGGACGTCTGGCCAACTTAGGCCACTTTAGTCCTTAGAAATAATATATATATAATGTTCCGTACTTCGCTTTCTTCCTGTAGACTTGAAAACGTGCAACTGTGTGCACCAAATATCGTAGTGACTTTTTTATATTTATGGGTATTCGGCGTATACCCACATCTAATTTTTGGACAGCATCGTATAGCCGCCTAAAATATATTAAATACGCGGGTATACGCTACATGATCCATAGTATACTCACCTCTTTTGAACAAACAACAATATTGCTTTTCATGTATTAATTTAATTTTCAACGAATTTGTCGCTAAACAGCCTGTAGTCAAGCTGTTGTCGCGAATTATGTCTTTATTCTTTACAAATGTTTGAATTTTGTTGGGAATGGAAATCGAGTTTTCCAAGAATCCCTTCTGTTCAAACCGTGCTGGAGGTGGATCCACCGACTCAGATACCAACCCGAATAGTGGTTCCGATCTCACTTTAAGCTATAGATCCCGTCTCCTGTCTATTTCACCCCGCTGGTCTAGTCGTTAGCGTTGCTGGCTACGTATTGAGGGATCCCGGGTTCGATTCCCGGCGCTGCCAAGGTTTTTTCCAAGCCGTGTGGGTCTGGAACGGTGCCCACCCAGCATCGTGATGCAATCTAGGAGCTGCTATGGATAAAATATTGTGGCGATCACAGTGAGATCTTCGGCTCTCCTCTCCCAACCCGTCTGGTCAGCGTGGGAGCAGTATACCAATCTCCTCTCTCTGGGAATAGGCTTTTTCCAGTAGTGGGTCGAATATGGCTGTGATATATATATATATA
>JAGDQP010062179.1:0-11917 GCA_022664845.1 Lepisma saccharinum
AGTTAGACCATGAAACCTCTGTTTCTAATCCATACCGTTGTCCCGGCAACGATATATCCTTCGCGGTAAATTTTGAATTTGAATTTATTTATGGCCTTTAGACATCTATGACTCAGAAGGATACCGCAAGAAGTCGGCCAGAGCCTACATTCAAAGTACCATCTCGGTACTTGCCTGGTGTGACAGTAAAGAGTTTGATAAAA
The DNA here is from genome assembly GCA_022664845.1 of Lepisma saccharinum. Classification (NCBI taxonomy): domain Eukaryota; kingdom Metazoa; phylum Arthropoda; class Insecta; order Zygentoma; family Lepismatidae; genus Lepisma; species Lepisma saccharinum. The sequence goes on from JAGDQP010062179.1 coordinate 204, forward strand.
ACCTCACTCAGTCAGGAGATCGGTCGCTGGTATGAAACACACGACCTCCCAAATGACAAACTCTGTACTAACTGATCTACAGCCGTTCGGTTTCCGCACAGACTCTCCGCTCCAATCCATGAGGACCCATACCAATCTAGGGAAGTGAATCAGCTGATGGGATGCTTTCATGTTTTCGTCACCTGTCACGGGTGTCATTTCCATGCTGGAGTGTCTGTCAGACGCTCTGAATGAAAGATACAAACTCCAGCGTGTTATTATCATCACAAGTTTGCTCACTCAACACCGGCTACTCTGGGATACAAAAGAGATTTCTGTATAGCATCGTCACCGGCGATAAACAATGGTCAATATGAAGCGGAGGAAAGAATGATGGTGTTCTGACAAGCTCGAGCTAAAGCAGATCCACGCAAAACAATTGTCAGATCTTGGTGCAATTGAGATGTAATTCACTACGAACTGCCTGAAAACAACAACACAGCCAGTGCCGAGCTTTACATTCAACAGATACATTGGCTCATCGAAGTAAACAAACTAAAAAGACTTGACCGAAGGCACGGTGTGCTTCTCCAGCAAGACCACGCTCGTTCCCACTTCGCTAAGCTGAGCAAACTGCCATTCAAGAGCTCGGTTGGGAACGTTCAAACTCATCCACCATATTCTCCTGGTCTAGCGCTGTCAGATTGTCACATTTTCCGATAACTCTGCGAGGCGCTTCCTTCAACATTGACGTGGAACTGTAAACGTGGTTCAATGAATTCTTGGAGTAAAAGCGTAGTAATTTTAACCGACGAGGTATTGACAAGCTAGTGGAACGTTAGCAACTAGTCTCGAACAATAACGGAGAATATATTTTGGACTGATTTGTTAACACTTCTGATGGAAAATACAGGTTAAAAACTTGAAATAAGTGAAAATAACCGAACGAACTTATCTGACAACCCAGTGCATAGAATGAAAACACGGAACCGAGTTTCAAATGTCTACAATTCCAAACTATATACAGGGCGATTGATTAATGCGTGCAAAAAAATTCAGGGTGAGTACCTGAGACCAAACTAAGAAAAAGATAAGAACGGGTGTCAAGTATTCAGTATTTTCGGAGCTATAGGCTGCCGAAAGCGTGAGAAAATGAGCTTTGGAGCTTCATATCTACAATATCAATAACAATAGAGCTAATGTGGCATGTTCTCGTCACAGACTTTAAACCTGCTGTATTCAAAAATTGAACTTTCAAAGATTGTGCAATGGGTGCGCAAGGGATTCCCGAAAGGAAGTAGGGGATACCCAGAAATTATCTTAAGTAAAGGTCGCAATGAGCGTGAACGTATTCCACCAGGAGGTAATTCATTTGCGCCAAGTCGATATCTCAAACAGATTCTATAAGTCACTGTTGGATCTATAACGGAGCTAGTGTTGACCACGAGACGAGATTTAGGTTGTCTCGTCTCGAAAATGCCTAATTCAGAAAGTGTCTTGTCTCTAAATGATGTATATCGTGTATTAGAAAAGTTCTGTCTCGTCTCGTTTTCCCCACGTATACCTTGGCATTACATCCCTGGACATTTCCGTCTCGTCTCGTGGGCAACACTAAGCAAGGGAGGGTTGGTATTTCCTCCTCTCTGCAAAAATCTTCCCTGGCTCTATTTACAGATATATATATATATATATATCCCAAAATACATATTTCACTAATTATGGTATTCCCCCAGTGATTCCGCCAGATCCCACCGTGGGGGGTGTCACCCCTTAAGTTCTCAAGCGCACTCCCGAACTTTAAAAATTTGTACCATAAAAAATCGATAGAAACCGTGCAAAATTCCACTTACACGCTCCCCAAACCGAAAATCCAGGCGGAATCTCTGCTTCTCCCTATCTGGAAATTCCACAAATCGAACACTGCTATAAATCTAACAAAAAATGCGTATAGTTGCATTACAATCAGCATTAAGAATTGCATGTCGAGTGTTTGGATATCGTTGATGGCGTATGCCATCTTTTCTCACATGAAAAATTGTTTAATTTATGTTCATTTCAACCTTCCTCTACTTCAGAAAAATTTTCGGGAATTTTGAAATATGCATTTTTTGAATGGAGTAGGTTCCGCATCAGCTCTACTTTTCGTAGGGGGTTAGAAATATGAAACTGTAAAGTTTATTTTCCCACGCTTTTGGCAGCCTTTTGCTTCCACAGTACTTAATATTCAACACCCTTTCTTATCAACTTTTCCTTAGTTCAATCTCAGGTACTCACGCTGAAAATTTTTTTGCACTCATTAATTAATCATCCGGTATAAATGAAATGAAATTTAAAAGAAAACGAAAGTTACATATAAAATTATCCCAAGCAAGATATTCAGTACCTTTTGCACTGACCCTACCTACTGTATCTTCTTCGCCTTGAAAGCCTATGTACAGAAGCGCGCCCGCACACACACACACATCCTCTCTCTCTCTCTCTCTCTCTCTCTTTCTCTCTCTCTCTCTCTCTCTCTCTCAAGCACACACACACATATACACATGGATTTGTGTACTTTCACATGGTGACAAGCAGGATTAAACGTGTTATTTCTTAACTAAACCACTTAAAACACTCCATAGATAGACATACTTAACTTCAATATACATGTTTTTTTTATATACACATACGTGGTATAAAATGATTTACTTATAACATGCACTTGATATCGCTTCAAAACATAACATAACAAATTAAAAGACGAACTTTTATTCTGCAATGTCATGCCTGAAAAAACTTCCACAGTTTACAAGAAAAATAACGAACGGTTCGTTAAATCACTTGTTACATGTTTAGTGTACATACAAAACCTGCGATACGATGAAGATCATTGCACGTGTTACAGTATAGGTTTCAGAGCTGTGCGACACAGAAAAAAAAAAGGAAGTATATGTAGGGGAGAATCCATATTGTAAATAAACGAGATTCAATTTGCTATTTGGAACACCTGCTGTTTAATCCAAGCACTAAGAAAACAAGTCTGTTCTTTTTCATGGCACCGGCGCTGCAGTGCTGCGGTACCACATAGCAGAATTAGAATATTACATGTGTATATATATAAAGAAACATTTAACATATCGCAATCTTACTATTCAAGTCTTCAAGTAATGTATAGTACAAATTATATATCCTACCACTGCACACTGCGTAATAGAGGATCTATGGTGAATCCCTCCTCCCAGTGTTATTTCACGTCATTTTTTAACTTCTACAACAGATAACTTCGCTGATAAGGCAACTTCAAAGCTATATATAAAAAGAAAACACGAAACATTACAGTTTTGACACTCTATCAGCGTCTTCCTTAGACTAAACGTATCTCTTTTGTCTGAGGGAGACGCTGATAGAGTGTCAAAACGTTAACTTTATCTGTTTTCTTTTTACATATCGTTTTGACCTTGCCTTATCAGCGAAGTTATTTGTTTTAGTAATATAAATATAAGGCCTAAATGTTATTATATTTAAATTCTTAATTTGTTCTATATTTTCACATTCATATTCAAATTTTCAACCGTTGCTATAACGGTAGATTCAACGTAAAAACATTTATACGGGAAAGTTACTCCACAGTACAGATCCATGCGGACTTGCGTGAAACATGGTTGGGGAGATTAGTGCAAGCATTGTAAATACCAGGATTCACCACTATGGACCTCAATACTCCAGCTCCATCAAGAAGCATCTACAACAGTGATCATGCAGAAAAGATGTGGGAAGCTACGATGAAGCTCCTTCTCATACAGGAGTAATGTTCTCGTTCACTTTGCTCAATCATCACGGAAGCAGCCGAGCGTGGCTTTAGAGTACTTTTCCATCCAGCGTACGTACTAGATTTAACACCTACTGAAGTTTAGTTATTTCTCTAAGTTGAAAGCGGCCCATGCTGGGAAGCTCTATGAAATTAACACTATGTCATGTATGTTGTGAGAGTCATTCTTGAAGGCTTTCAAATAGACTTTTGCAGTCATAAATGTTCCAGTATCACTGGAAACAGTGTGTAAACAACCAAGCAGACTACATGAAATGTCTTCGTTTTCTCTCACGCGAATAAAGTGATAATTACAGGGAACTTTTGAGATAACCCTCGTACAATAATCATGATTGAAATTCTCTTACTGATAAGAGAAGTGGACATGTATTAGGAAAGAAATCTGGAAACATTTGAGGATTTTTTGTTAAAATTTAAATAATTCTCATATCAACGACATTAGCTTAAACAAAAAGCACAATATTTGAAAAGGTATTTAATATTTATGTAAATGCTCATATAGTAAACAAAATGTGCATTGTCTTCAAGATACATAGTTAAAGAAAAGTTTCTTAAAACTGAGAGGAAAAGTTCTTATAATATACACCGAGAAACAATTTTCTCAGAAATGAGATATCAGCGTTCTGATTTAATTGAAAATGAGAACATACCGGTTTGAAAATAAGAACACTGATCTTATTTCCAAACCGGTATGCTCTTATTTTAAATTAATTAAAAATGCTGATATCTCATTTCTAGGAAAATAGTTTTTTTTTTGTGCAGAGACAAAACTTTTTATTTCTCAGTTTTAAGAAACCGTTTTTTTACCATGTTTTTTTCGTATTTGTACTACTACTGAAGATCCTGTACATAAGGCATTTTGCAATATTAAAAAAAATATCTGTAAGCTCTTTCAATATATGAAAAGTATGCAGAAGAAATTTTGAATGTTATTTAAATATGTACGAGTTGCTTTTCCTTGCGATGTTTAGTTAAATTTCCGTATAAAAGTTTTGTCCAATACGAAAAGTACCAACCAATAAAACCATGCCATTTCTGAAACCATACTAATACATTTAATACGCATTTATTTTCTGAAAAGGCTGTCTGAAATTAGTAAACACTACGATTTTTTTTTTTATCCCATTTTGAAATCTCACTGTTACACTAAACTAGTTTAATGAAATATACTAAAAATCATTTGGCCTGATTCTTTTTCTTTTTTTTTAATTTTTCATTCATACATTTTTATTAATGTGCTTCGCGAACAAGTACCATCACTTGAGAATTACGCAAGGATAAGAGGCATCGAATTAGGTCGACCAGTTGCGTCATTATTCAATATATTTGCCTCTCATGTCTGAATCTTTTGAGAAGTTTGTGCATTAGTGAATGTCACGCACAGAGCTAGGTTATTTTCTTACGTATATACTTTCCCCCTATGTTGCATTCTTGGTTGATTCTGATACGAGAGTAAAAGAGACCTCGGAGTGGCCGAGAGGTTAGCGTGTTCGCTTTCTGTGTGCTTGGTCACGGGTTCCAACTCCCGCTAGAATTCATTGAGCGGAGTATTTCGGAGCCCAGTTACCAAAAACTATAGGTTTCGTCCTTAGAAGCTGACCCGCTCGTTTAGGACGTTAATATCAATTCAAAGCAGAGTGAAGAAGTTATGTCAACTAATGTACTACTGTCAATACAGTTTTATTCTAATCAATTTCCCATGCGTTTAGCAGTGCTCAATTTATCTGTACTCTGGTTTCTCTCCCTGATTTTCTCTCCCTTCTTTATGGTTGCCGATTTATTCTGAAGAAAACAATGGTTTTGTTAATCTATAAAATCATTTTAATGTTTGTCGATCATTCACAACTATACTAGATGGAAAGTTAACTGTCATTTTGACTTGCTCAAATTGATTTGCTGCTACAAACCTGCTGCAAGCTTAACACTTTGTTGATTTTGACTGGCTCACATTGTCTTGATACTACAAACTTATTTGAAGCTCCTTATCGGCTCAATTGGAAGCTTACCTAAACTTGATGCAAACTTGATAAGCTCAAGATAGGTGATGTTTATTCAAACTTAATACAAGATTAATGAAAGTTATTTTCACTTGACATCAAGCTTGAGGCATGTTTACTTTACTTTTGAACTCATTAAAGCCTTAAAGGCAACTTTGACGCAGGCCGGGATGAGAAACGGAATAGCATGTTGCAAGGAAATCAGCCAGGTCCTAACTTGAATATACCATCCCGGAATTTGTCTTGTGTGACTGCAAACAAATCGTGAAAAGAAGCTCAATGAAGATTAGCGGCGCTAGGATCGTTCTGAGGACCTTCCAATTGCTAAGTCAACACTTTACTAACTGAGCTACGGCCACCTTAGTAGCGTAATCTACTTTCCAGTATTGAGAAAGTGAGATCTCTTCGAGGGTAATATAAAGTAGAAAATCTGATAAAGTTTATTTTTGTAATAACAAATTTGCATTAAATATTTTAACAAGAATAGAATTTTTTTAAATAGATTCTTTTATCTTCGAACCGCACCTTAGATAAACATGCATTTGCTGTTTTTTTAATGTTTCTACAGTACGATGTTTGAAATATTTGCAGTATTACAAATATGATTTGTTTGTCGCCATTTGTAGTTAAAACTGCATTCTACACTGTAAAAATACACAACCCTACACATATTCAGACGAGCATACACACTAAAATCAAAAGAGCGGATTCCGCTCAAACTGAGCGGAAAAACTGACCTCTCGTTTAGAGCGAATTTTCATCGGAGCAAAGATGAGAAATTTCCGCTCGAAAAAAGAGCGAAAATCTGTGGTAGTCTATTTCAATGGAAACCTAGATATTGTATTTGTATAGATGAATTTCCATCTATTCACATACAATTTACATCTTGTGAACATGAAAACGACGCAATAAAATGTACAAAAGTGCGAAAGGGAGCATTAATTCATATGTACTAAAAAGAAAAGTACTGTAATTGTGAATGAAAATGAGTAAAATAAAGCTACACCTGGAGAAGATTTGAACCCGGTACCATTCGATCAGTTATCCAACGCGTTAACCCCTCAACCAAGGGTCCAACTGCGAGAATGCGTCCTCGGAATTGTTTCTTTCGTCTCGTCAGGTACTTGATTACAACGTTGAAAGATTTCTTGTACGTACATATCTTACTCCTGACGTTTTTTGGTGTATTTTACTAACGGAAAAATTTTAAAGTTCTGTTTTCTCATTTTTAACTATACATAACGCTATAAATTTCACAGTATAGCTTAGTCGTTGGATAGCCTTTGCTTTTACAAATGGCGAAGACCAATGTTGACTAGTAGCCATGCCCATGATGCATTGCAAATCACTCTAAAAAGAGTGGAATTCAAACCGATCTACAAAGATGAGAAAATTCACTGCTAAACGATGAGAAATTGAAGCACCAAATCACTCTAAAAAGATGAGAAATCGCTCTTTCACCTTTGACGACTCAATAGAAAACCGCTCTTTTAAGAGTGAAAAAATAAATTACATCGAAAAGAGCGAAATTCCATCTAGAAAGAGTACATTTTCCATCCAACGCGATAATGTTTTGTTAGAAACCACTCTTTTTCGATCGAAAATTCCGCTTGAAAAGGAGCGGTCCCGCTTTTCCATCTAAAAAGAGTGAAAATTCCGCTCTTCTGATTTAGTGTGTATTGTGTTTCTATGGCACAACTTGTAAAGAGAATAGGTTCTTACCCAGACGTTATGCCTGCTTCCGCCAACAATTTACATCTTTCGTAGGAAACCAGAGCTGTTTATCATGCAATCAAACTTTAAAAAAAATCGCAACTTCTTTGTACATACATTAAGGTGGTAAAACGATTCAATTCAATTCATATTCAAAGGCTCCCAAATGTATAGTCAGAAATTATGTAATACCTCGACAAATTATGGCGTGTCTAAGAAAATCACAAGTGTAGTTGTATCCCAAGGATTTGAGTCATGTTTATAATTGAGAGAGTACACCATAAACAGTTACGTTAACCTAACCTAACCTAAGTAAGAATGTTATTCTAAAGTAATTTCGGGCCTTAGATAAGCGTAGAAATCCTCCTCCCCACGTAAACTGCATACTTCAAATCTCAAATTCAATCCTTGGATTAAATTGTGATTGTGAGTTACTAAGCCGACATGCCTTGCGTAAGTATTTGTCGAGATATCACGTCATTAGTGACGATGCTGTGTTACATTTTGATGCCATTAGCTGTCTCCTCAATTTACATTTATATTTGCATAAGATTTCTTAGAACACCTCACTCTACAGTTATTGCCATTAAACGTGATTCCGCAATAAAGGACGTAACCATGTAAACGCGTAACGACGCCATTAACGTAACGCCCCATGGCGTAACGACGCCATTAAACGTGATTCCGCAATAAAGGACGTAACCTGAGATGGATATGCTTCTTGCGCAATAAAGGACGTAACCGAAGGACCAAGGGGATGACACAATACAATCCACAGAAAAGAATCTGAAGAATTTTACCATTCCCTTTAGGATAATTTAAGAACCAGGTATGCATGTAATCAAAGAAGTATATATTCGAATAATAGAACAAAATTATATTCAAAACTCAGAAATGGGGATAACCAGAAATATGAATAAACAAATATTACAATTATTGAAGAAATTAATAAACGAATAATTCAGGGAATAATTTGCTCGGGATCACCGTTGTCTCCAGTCTTAAGCGAGACAAACTTTTATCCTGCCATCTCCTAGTTCTTAAGCGAACCTATGAAACTATCCTGAATTTTGTAAACTTTAATTACCTGTAACGCAATTTAGAAAAATATTTTTTAAAAAAAGAAACGATGTAAGTAAATTGCATTTAGATTGAATACATTCTAATTCATGAGTTTTGATCAAGAAATATTGTCTTTGGCATTTATTCGTTATATGGCATCCAGCCATTGTGTTGCATTTTGTCGTATGTAGCTACGAGTTGCAAATAATTCACGCCGGCACTCCCATAAACCCATCGCAACAACCAGCAATCCAACAAGTTTGCGAAAATCTATAATGTTAATATTTCGTTAAATACGCACTCGAGTTGAGCAAGAGGCAGGAATACTAATTGAGATACTTCGTGAGATGGATGACACGTATTTTGTCACACACACACACACACACAAAAAAAAAAAAACACGGGCAATATCTCGAGCGAGTGAAGAGGGGTTAGTTAAAGCCATCTTAGGATATTTTTTTTCATCTTACGTAATTCCCATCACTTTTATCACTCTCAACTCCTCACGCCATATGTTGCGACTTCAGACATATAGTCCCGCATTTCACTCCCTCTCACACTAATTTAAGCGACTTCACACAGATATAACTTCGTTCTCTGTGTACAAAAATATTTAAAAAAATCATTATACAATATCTGTTTCTCTTGTAAAGTTACCTATTTTCTGCTAATTCTGGATGCCCATTACCGAAGTTAACCCTTGTCTTTTCTTTCGCTATCCTATTCAAGGCAGAAATATTTACCGAATTCCGTAATCTTGAAAATTACTGATAAAACTTGTTCAATACTGACCGTTTTCTTGGCACATATATTTTGTAAGTCGTTAAAAATATTCTTTGGTCAATATATATATAATTTCTTCATGGTAAACATATATTATTGTTTGATCATGTACGGATACTCTCTAAACTTGGATGGGTACAAATCGATCATCTTATTTGGTAGTAACATATATAATTTGCCATCTTTGGTAGTTGAGAAAATACAACAATGAACATGTAAGAAGTTAGAGGTTAATAAAGCTTAAAGTTAATTTAAAGCTTTTTACACTAAAAAAATCACGTGGTTGACAATAAAACATTATTATTTATGTGTCAAACAAGTATAGAGAGTACTCCAAAGAAAAATATCTCTATTAGATTTTTAAAACAATACTTATGAAAAATAAACATTGAGTGAACAATTTTAATTGTTTCTAAATAACAAGATTGCTTTCAAATGAGCAGCAGAGACATCTCGAATTGCTAGCTCAAACGTTCCGTAGGGCTTGCTTGTGTTTTAGCTAGACTATTTCAGATATAGGCACACTGAAAAGTCTTGTTATGAGTTTCCAAATCTTAAATGTAATCTCATTCAAGAGATTCGTCCAAATAAATCTTGTTTTGTAGCTATTGTATTCCAAGACAGAATTATTTGCATCTTTCTCTGACCATAAGCCATCATTGGTTCAATATTGTTTCGTTTTCTGCTACAGAATTGATAATTGCTGAATTGTTTAATATGGTTCTTTAGCATTACCATGGAAACAAAAAAATGGCTTAATTATTATTAATTTATCATGTACGAGATCTTTCCAAGCATTTAGTTCATTAATCTTGTTTTAAGTTCACTTACTATTAAACATTTTTTAGGCATTTTCCCGAAAAAATAAAAATATCAGGGAGATGCCTGCGCAATCACTAACCACAAAAGTCAGCTAGTCAAACAAAAGCTCACATATCCACCCAGACAATAGAAAACTGGGAATTCAGTCACACGATACAAGAACAGCAAGTATTTCTGTTGTCAGTGAATGTCGTCGATGCCTTTGCTGTATTAAGGACGTGAAACATGGATTTAATTAACAAAGAAGGTACCATTTTAGTCAAGGGAGGAAATGAAGGATGCAGGGAAAGTAGAAACAATATGTCACCACGTGAGAGTGCTGTATTTACTTTCATCTGACTCGAATATATTTACATCATCAACAACAAAACCTCGAGATGATAGAAAATCCAATCAAACGATGCACTGCAGTTTAGACAGAAACTGTATACATCGTGCGATAAACACGTTTAAGATGAAACAAGTTATACTGGTGGATGTGAAGATTTTTTTTAGCGAAAATTTAAATCCATTGGAGAAAATCAATTTAAAAAAAAAGGGAATTTGTATTGAAAAGCTAGTTTGCAGAATGGCAAAATGACTGTCTGTGTAAAAGGAAACGAGTTTTAACGATTTGAATGTAATCTTGAAAAGTAGCAGCTTCTCAAAACAGGCTAACATTGGGCCGACATTCTCAAAGCACCATTACAAGACGTTCTCCTGGTACATCCCATAAGCGTCCCCAAGAAGAAGGATCTTGTCAGTATTATTTGGCAAAAGCTGGAAGGTTGGTGGGCGTCTAGTCTGGTACAGATATATTTTATATGCAATGAGGCTTTTCCAACCTTAGATATACTGATGAACTCCAACTGAACTGATGAACTGTGTGATTTCAAGGAGGAGGATGGTGCAGTTATGCATATTTAGTGGGTTAAGCGTAGTTTTCCTTGTTGCACAAATTCAGTGTGCACTGTTGCATTTCACGAGAACTTGTTTTTTTTTTTTTTTTATAATAATTCATAAAATATATTATACTTGTGTATTTTCAAGAATCATTAATATTTATTTTGTTATTTCGCATGGGAAAACACATTTATTTTTAATACTTCATTATCTTTAAACTGTTAAGCTTCATCTTGTACGGACCATTCAAGCAACCTTCGACGTCGGCCCGCCACGATTATCTGTCACATTTTAGTTAAAATCCACAATCACAAACACACATGCCCCAGCCGGGATTCCAACCCGGGACCTTCGAATTAGCGTCCTAAGCCACACGTAATAAATACTCCATTATCGTTACTCAACATCGCCTGTTTTTCGGATCTTTATTTATGTGGAGTAAACGTAATTTCACATATCAACATATTGTAACGTACAAAAGCATATACGTCCACCATGTTCATAACAACACAAGTCCATATTTTGATTTGCATTTTAACACATAAATTATATGCTGGAATTTATATGCAGCACACTAACAGGTTTCCATGTCCACTTTAATTCAATTTGCCTAAAACTGTTTACTTCGTTTCCATGGAGAGATGAGGAACACGTTTTTCCCTAGTTGT
>JAGDQP010062180.1:0-11917 GCA_022664845.1 Lepisma saccharinum
TTCATTTATTATATTATTGAGTATCAACAAAATTTTCTTACAAGCATACCAAAGAAATACAAATTACGCTTGTACTGTGCCTGGATTTCATTACAAAGAATAGATTGCAACTTCAATTGAGCATTAATGTACACCATAAACGCTAAGAAAATTAAAATTAAAATTCAATCACGTATAGTTTATTAATCTCTTTATTTCCAGAGTACATTTTGGTATCAGCAAAGCTTGGAAACTTTTTGATCAGCATAATCTTATAAATATAGTTCTTACTAGTCCTAAATATGGTGTTCAAGTGGTAATGTCACATAATGACTCGTGTCATAGCCTCACTCATATTTCGGGCATTGGGCATAAAAAAAAATCACACGTGTGTGGCCAATACACGAGTGATTACGTGGAGTACGAGTAAATTATTCTAACCCACACACTTCATCCATACAAACAAAATAAATAATTTGAAATTGAAGCATTAATTTTAGTTAAATTATCGTAATAAAATGTTTTTAAATAATATGTTCGCGGAGCCCAAGTTCGGAACCATTGTTACATAGGTCGAGATTTCATTGCGGGTGGCCTAAGTTTGTATTCTTTCATAACTCATAAAAATAATTCAAATTGCGTAGAAGGAGTAAGAGAAAGAACAGTAGTTTTTGATAAGGTCAATACTTATAATCAGTATCTTGACCAACAGCAGCATCCTACGCTTAGTAAGTGCCAACATGTAGAGTAGTAAAAAAACTGGTCCCATATTATAACAACGGCCAAATAATGCTCCGGTGGTGTTTGAAGCATCGGAACTGGACAGCGCAGAAGTGTAAATGAGTTCTATGGACTGATAAACTTACTTTCACACGTTTTCGCATAAGTGTGACCGTGGCGTCTCCCAGGTGATTAGTTTCTAACCGAAAAGACTTTTTTATTCATGACCTTTAGGCATCTACGGCTCAGGCCAAGTTTCTACCCGAGTATGTCATGTCAACCGTAAGGCACGAAATGCTGATATTATGGCGTGTGTCAAATTTTCATAGCAGGGCGCTGGTCCGTTGAATGTTGTTATAGCTGAGGCCTACATTCTAGATAATGAGATGCACCCAACATTATTGTGGTAATACGTCAAAGATCCATGCTAATTCTAAGATAGTAGCTATTGTGTTGCTGCGATCACTAGGGTGTAGTTTGGGGACAATGTTTAACAACCTGACTGATCCACTAACAACCCTGATCTTAACCTTCGACCCTTTTTATGCATGCGAATTTTGTCGTCGTGTCGCCGACGACACCTGTCGTGATCTCTAAGTCAACGGGAACAAATTGGTGCTTTTATGCACTCGACCTGTAAAACATGTCATTGTGTCCTAGAGATCGCCCGGCGGCAAATGTCGTTCAACTTGCTCTAAGTACATGGAACCTTATCAGTCCATTTATGCACAACGACATTTACCGCTTGCCTCGGCTGTCTATAGAACGGTGTTGCCAAGCGATGGCTGGATTTCCGTCGCGTGCAAGTACATTCAAGTAAGATTAGTGACGAGTTATAAAGAGAAATGGATTATCTGGATACTGAATGATTCATAGACGAAATTAAAAAAGAAAGAAAGCAATATGGGACACATCACCTGAAGACTATAAGGACATAAATATGAAGAAAAGTCAGTGGATAGAAGTGTCCAGTGCCATGTACTCCCAGTTCAATTAAAGGAAGCGAAAGGGAAAAGTGATGATTGTTTCAATTTATTTTTCACTTTTGTTTCGTATTTACTTAGGATACATAGATTTCACGACCTTATATATACTGTATATATAATTGAATTCATCTCATCATCATCCACCTGGCCTGAGTCAAAATTGCCTAAAGGCATTTGTGTCTTAATGCAGCAATGTGGAGAAGGAATAGGGAAAATAGTCACCAGGGCCTATATCAAAGTATCACCCGGGTACTTGCGAAATGTTCATAAAATGCTACTGACATTCTGAAAAAAAAAACAAAAAACTTGTCTTTATTATCTTTCAATTTTCCGTACTGGTTGCGAAATGCCCCATCTACAAATCTTGCAGAATTGGTGGGAAGAACGACCCACCTTCTTTTCCACCTCTTCACTGCAATGCATTGATACGCAAAATAGTTCACGCATGGATCCATCCTCTCTGTGAAGAGGTTCTGACAACACTGGAAAACAATTTTCGAAAGAACGACAGATGTCGCATGCATAAAAGGGCTGCCGAACTTAAGAATATACCAATCATAGTTTTCACCAATTTGTGGAAATTTTACCTCACTGCACTGTGTGAGTTATCAAAAGAGGTAGGTTGAGGGAGGAATCAATGCCCAAGTATATTCGCATCTACTGAGAGTGCTGGACCTGAATACACTGGGTTACTTAATACGTAACGCAATTGAATCGGTGAATGCAGAAACGCCCTATGTCCATTTTACCTAGTTTTGAGAAAAAATATAAAAACTGTATACACTATTGCATCAGCCATATATTGTTGGCCGACTACTGCCATTCAAAAGATTACACTAGTAGCTAATAAGAGGTACAGAATCAACAATGTAAGGTTATTAACAACTGGGAAATTATTATTTATTCTGTTTGGACCCGGGGCCTTTTTGCAATCAACAGGTAGCTAGTGGGGAAAAAAATCTAGTTTGAATTGTTTATACATTCTAAAGTGAACCAAATTCCACAGCTACAATCAGTGTCTTGTTGAGAAAGGAAGTCATGTAACCATGAAGTATTCTTAAATGTATAAGTGCTGAGAAGTACGTGTTAATGAAAAACACAAAAAATACGGATGACCTATTATTGCAAAAAATTAACGTATTCCGTTCTGATGTACTGTTCAGCAACACAAATTGTCTGTGGCACCAGCAGGATACCAAATTTTGAATAATATAATCCAGAAGTGCCACCTGTTGAGTGCAGAAAATCCTCCTGTCCCGGACATATGGCCCTTTTACACTCTACTAAAACTTCACATTCGGATTTCTCGCTTATTATTGAAGGTAGAAAAGCCTTTCCTACACTCAACGGTGACCTTACATTTAAAGAATTTAAATTCGGAAAAAAGTGGACATAGGGCCTTTCTGCAATAAGCGATTCAATTCTATCACATATTTATCAGAAAACAGCGTGTACTTTATATTTAATGATAAAGCCTATTTTAATCTTAGGAATACGCAACGCTATGTACCTTATAACCCCTAGTAACAATCAGTTTTATCAGTATTCTTTCCCTTAGATATACACTCAAGTCCCGTTTAACGTAATTTGATGCGATCAAGAGTGATTCGGTTAAACCAGAAACAGTGACTTACGTATGTAGTTTAGTACTGTACTACATGTTAAAAGAACAACTATCTTTTTTTTTTTTTAAAAAAAAATAATAATTTTTCTAACATAGGCCTACTACTATAACGTAAATGCTCAGTTAAAATACTGTACTGTATTTTAACTGAGCATTGCAAGGATTTTTCAGATACTTGGTTCATAATTAAGAGTTTAAATCAAATTTAGCATGTGCAAAATGCTAAAATCATAATTTTATTTTTTACTGCGTCGGGATTCGGTTAAATTATACTCTTGTTTATGCCAAACTACAGTCAGCTCCCAGGCTTTTTCAAATGGAATATTGAAGCCCCCGCATTCTTTACCCTAGCGCCGACGCTTCTCATAACTCAAGGATTAATACATAAATCACAAACAAGACAGCGCTGACAAGCGGGAAAAACTGAGTGAAGACTAAACATTTGTTTCATACTGGATTAGACTAGAAGTGGCACTGTTAGCTCTGGTTTCTAATTCACACAATCTAAGTTTTCTGCTGCCACTGTGCTTTCGTGTAGTACATGTAATTAATCTATAAAATAACACTAACTTTCATAGCAAATTTGGTTATACATTTCTGTGATACACTAGCTTACCGCATGCCACGTTTGTTTCATTAACGAAATAACCATGTACTGCACGAAATTAAGAGTGCAGTGATCGAGAACAGAGCTGAAACCGGGTCACTTTTGATGACTGCCTGACCCGGTCGTAAACTTGAACCGAATGACCCGGTCTGGGAAGCATAATGAACTGGCAATTTTCGGCGTCATTCTCTTGAGTAACACCTCCGGTCCCATTCACCTCTCAAAGGAACATTGTTCAAATGAAAGGAAATAATTTTTAACTGCCTTGCCCTCCGGGTCACTGGGTTGATATCGGGTCACCGAGTCAGGCCGAGCCCCAAGCATAGACCCAGTCCAAAACCTGACCCGATTGATCCAGTGGCCCGTTTCAGCTCTGATCGAGAGACGTCAATGATTGAACAATTCCACGAATATGTCATACACGATGGTAAAAATTGAAACGTATCGTGGATTTATTTTAATTAGCGCAATCGATTCTAAGAAGGTATAAGATTCATGTTTACATAAAGAAATGACAAAAGTCATTAGTACAATGGCGTAATTAGCTTCTTGTTTTGGGGTTATTTAAAAATTCAGGAAAATAGCTACAATTTCACTTCAGTTTAACAGTTAATTGTTCAGGTAAAAATGTAGGAATTTAAAAAATTGTAAATTAAACTTCGTTCTTTTCTATACTGACAAACTATTCGTTTGTCTGTTAATAATCGCCCTTGCAAACATTATAAAAATCGACTAAATAATTATGTCAGTGTGTGACGCTCCACATATAAAAAAAAAT
The DNA here is from genome assembly GCA_022664845.1 of Lepisma saccharinum. NCBI lineage: Eukaryota > Metazoa > Arthropoda > Insecta > Zygentoma > Lepismatidae > Lepisma > Lepisma saccharinum. The sequence continues at coordinate 4,695 of JAGDQP010062180.1, forward strand.
ACTATACACTGCAGAATACTTGATGAAAAGTAAATTGCTTTTGTATGTGTTTTAGTCGTATGTGTCGTCAAACGTCTTTCCTAATTACAATAAATTTTGTGTAAAACATTAACGAGCAATACCACGCGTCACAAACTGACATTCAGAATATACTTTTCGACTGTAATTGCAGCATATCTCTGAGAGGTTAAAAAAACGCAAATTGGACATATGATATGCTAGCGGAAGTACTGAGGATCACGTTCTCGATTAAATAACACGTATATATTAAAAATACTATTTTTTTAAAAAATAATATCAAAGTTGCCGTTATTCACAACCAGCACTTACACTTGGATATACATTTCCCAAACTCTCTGAAAGCTTGAGCCCAACAAAACTATCTATGTACTACTTAATAGGGGAATGTTTGAAGTTTTATTTTCATTAAAACAAGATCAAGTTGTAGGTAATAACAGAATATAGTAAGATAAATAGATCCTGACATGATCATACAATCGAGTTTAAATTATTGCCAGGTCGTAAATAAGACTAGACAGAAACAGGTCATTCATTTATGTCAATATATAAAAGAAAAAAGCTTAATACGTATATATGTTTAATTTTGCATTCCAAAATGTTTAGTTCTAAAACTCATAATTAGAATGAGTAAAATCGTAGTTTTTTTTTTAAACTTTTTAAATAATCCAACAATAGAAGCTCACTATGAATTTGTACTAAGACATGTTAAACTATTTTTAGTAAACACACATCGTATACCCAGGGTTGTAGCTTGTATTTTTGCAAGGGAAACAATATCCGATTTTGGCGCCCCCTTCGAAGGAGTCCAAATGTACAACCCCTTCCTTATCTTCATTTGCCGCTTCCAGTCCGGTGTTCTGGGTCGTGATTCTCCCAGACTCCTATGTGGGGTGGGGGATGTCACCCATAAATTCTCGAGCGCATCCTCAACATACAAATTTTTACGGTCGAAAACGATAGAAACTGTGCAAAACTACACTTACAACCTCCATTTTTTGTTTACATCCCGAAACTGAAAATCCTGGCGGAATTCCTTGGAGGCACGTGCACCCTTTGCTCTCTCATCCTTGCGGCTCTGGGTACCTTCCAAGAGCTGATTGCACTAATCTACGAAATGTTCACTGTTTGACTTTTTACTACAGGGCTTCACTTATTCGTAAACTGCTCTAATATTGATTAAATTTTATTTAATTTTTGGAACATAAAATTTTGGCCACGCATTATATATTATAATGATATATTATCTAGGATTTGTAGTTGAGCCCGTTAGTTTATTTCTATCAGAATGTACAAAAATAAAGCAATACTTAAGGATAAACTAATCTCAATAATTTACAGATGTCAGTGCGTGATGCTGTTTTTCCTCCTATACGCTTACTGTATTAATATATTCTGGACTTATTTTTTTATGGAAATTAGACTTAACACATTTATCCTGAATGCGGTATTTTGAATTTTTGGGGGTCCATACTTTCAGAGAATTTGGGGGAAATGTATGTTAGACTGTAAGTGCGGGTTGCAAAAATGTCAGTGCGTGATGACAGCTTTAACATTAAATAATATATAGTATTCTTATTGATTACGTGTTCTTTCATCGGGAATGTATTCTTCAATGTCTTCTCTATCCAACGGTGTGCTGAAATCGCCTTTGTTGCAATTATAACAGAAGTTATAAGGCAATTAAAGTCGAAAAGTGTATTCTAAATGTCAGTGCGTGACGCGTGTATCGCTCGATTATATTAGTGAACTTTTCCTTTCAATGTACCTATCAGACACAAACGTCAAAACTACACGTGTGGTCATAGGCGTCGGCTGGATATCTAACGGCTCAGTCGACCCTCATGCAACTGAATGGCTGAGAAAAAAGTATTCTGAATTAAAAGACTGTCTCATAATAATTAAGTTCGATGAATACTAACAATATGTAACCCACCACGGTTTTTAGTAATATACTGCGTTATAGTTTAGCAATATCACAAAATTTCATTTAAATAAAGGCGCTATTACACTATCGAGTTTCATCAGCTTGCTCGACGAGCCTGCCCTTGAGTAAACTTGACGGATTTGTTGCTATTACACTGTAGAGCTTGCTGATCAGCTTCCTCGACGAGCTGTGCGAGCAAGCTCAACAATGTAATAGCGTGCTAACTCTGTGACTCAGCCAAAATTTTCGAGAAGATTGTCGTCAAGCGTACTACTGAAAATATTTTATCATTTGTATATGGGACAGAGGAGTTTGTGATTGATGTTTATTTATTTGGGAAGTAGGCACTTCGAATTGGTACAACACGAGTTGTTGAAAACCTTACAAGCAGTAGCGCGTCAGACTACGAATCGGGTGGCTCGGGTTCAAATCCCGGCCAGGACACTGGAAACTTTTCTTGTAGTGTTCCCATGCCTGGTTCTCTGAAATGCACTCAACCTCCTATCGAACTGACTACCAGTGTCCTTAGTATTCCTGGGGATCTTGGCTGGTAAAGGAGGTCGAGTGTGGGACTGACCATTCCACCTCACTTTTTGTCGTAAGTCGAGAATACGTGGAGCGCTTACCTTCACAAACTTCATGAGCTGTTCACAATGCGTATGCATCGCACAAGGGATACTTTTGCCACTGTTTATACTTAAATTGATTCACAGCCAGTGCTTAAAATTGATCCGGAGCTCAATCCTGATTTTTCCTCTAGATCGGCACCTCTGTATACGTAATATCATTGACTTGCGCTCAAGAATTATGCGACACTTCGTTTATGGGCATCAGGATTTATTAATTTTGTTCCTCTACCCCTTCTGACAAATTTTCTGGCAACGCCCATCCTTGTGTGAATCTAGCTGATTTCCCGCCCGTTGGAGCGGGGTCCAGAGGTTTTTCGCCCCCTTACCCCCATGCGAGGTGTCGAATCGAAATATATACATGTATATCACCACCAAATCATGTAACCCTTTAAACTACTACTAATTCCCTACTTTTACAACGGCGAAGTAAAACCCACTGTTAACTTAAGAAGCCTCAAGAACCAGAGAATGAAAGTTAAGGTTTCCACTCTACGGTGGTACAAAGCTAACGAGTTGATTCTCAAAGTACTAATGTGTGTCTGTTATCAGTAGTTTTCACACCACAATGAGAACGTAACTATATCAGCTTCACAACAACATGAAACAATATACATAACCTACTTCAGATGGATTAATATCATTATTTGTCTTCCTTCGCCACCTAACAAGAACGTTCAATCGGAAAGCATAGCTCAGAAGCATCCTGTTCTTGTATCCAGGCTTTCCACGCTTCCCAGCCCTCCATCGACCACATTTGACTTAAGGTTTAACCCCCATTTCTACTAGTCAGACGGTGCCATATCAAAGAGCTGGAGCTATTTTCTTGGCATCTTTCTTACCAATTGTCAAAGCAGAAAATATGTTCCGTATATTACGAAAATATGTTGCCCAAAATGTACGTCAATCTGATAAAGTAAATTAACTTCTCAAGGAGAACTGAAATTAATTTCTAAGAACATCAACGTTGTCATTTCTTGCATAGAACACAAATGGTTCAAAATTAAGTACGAAACATCGTACATTAAATATGAAGAATTGAATATATTGAATCTTATTTATGACCTTGAAGACATTTCTGGCTCAGGCCAACGAAATATGAAGAGTTAATGGGTTGGTACGCTGCAGTTAGTACTTAGGTAGCTACACATTTGAATTCATTAAGAATATTTTTTCCTGATGATGTGTTGAGAGGCATGTGGAGAAAGTTGGTTATATACAAAGGTTCTAATGACATTGACGCCCTATTCGAGAGTATTTCGTTCGGGTATTTAATGGGGAAATTCTCTAATAAAGACCTATGTTTATGATTGAGGTCAGACAAAAAAATGTAAAATTTACAGGAATAATTACAGTGATATTTGCAACGTGTGCCAGTGTTGAAACACAAATAAAACAAACAGGTTTTCGTCATGGAAGTATGATATGAGACTGGAATTGAATTTTTATGTATGGCTTTAGACATCTAAGGCTCAGGCTGGATGCTTCCACGCTGGAGTCGAGTGTTAGAAGTCATGTGCATTGCATATAATGAAAAATAAAACCTGACTAACTAACCCGTCTTCACCTTCTCGACAGAGTGAGTCATTTTTCTTTAGCAAAACAACTGTAATTCGTAACAGGAAGTGACGACATTAATATTCAACCGCATGCCGTCATGTTTGTATCTGTTGATCAACTAGAGTGCGCATTTAACGAAATAAATAATGGCACACGGTATTTTGTAACACTTCTTAAGTTGCTGTCGGGCTGGGTTTACAGGAGTGTCTGTGATAATTATTTAAAAAGGAATGAATATGGAGTGCAGATATGACACAACAGCCGACTGACCTAAGCGAGACTTAACCCCCTACTTGCATCCTTGTACACGGAAACTAGAGTTTTTCCAAAGTTTTATGTACACAACGGGGGCGGGCGTTCTTACCGCTCACACATATAAGTCTAGGCCTACCTTATCTAAAATCACGCCAGCGCTCTAAAACATTTCTAAGAATGCGTGAGTTAATACCAATGCTTCACTTCCCAAATTTTACTGACAGCCCTATAATTTGAAATCATGGAAGAACTGCGCATCTGACCTTCACAATATAAAATAACAGTAAATCTCTGCCCACCCTGTACAGTTACACTACGCTTCTCCTAACAAAACATATTTTTTTTGTGAAGGTGATAAAAAAAATGTACAAAGGGATAAATTTTGTAAAATGTAGTAACGTATAAATCAGTATCAGAAAAGTGTTACATTGCACAACTGTTGTATGTATGTAGTCATGTGCTTTATTTCTTTTAAATATTTTTATATTCTTTTTGCTGTTTTGTAAACTTCAAAACCGGCACTGCGTTACTTGTTTCTGGCCCATTTCCAATAACGGCTCCTAAAAATTGGCAACCTCTTGGCCTAGAGAAGGGTGGGGGCACCTCGAGGCCTGAAAGATGAAGTTCATGTGTAGGTCATATGGGGTATCAAATGAGTGGATTTTCGACAGAATATGAATTACTTTATTCAGAAAAAGATTTTAGGGATGCAAAATTTATAGCAAAAATGAAACTGCTTAGAAAGAAAAATGGCCGCCATTTTTTGTATTTTTTTATAGCAATTTCAGTTTAGCATACATTTAGAATCCCCAAAATCCTTTTATGAAAAAATATGTCATATTCGTATTCAATTGGAAAAATCCTTTCATATGATGTCCTATAATATGACACACTTAAGAAAATCTTCCTTTTTTTCAAGGCCCCCTTTTCTGGCCTCCAGGTTTCCCAATTTTGAGGAAGGGTTATAATATAATTACCATTCCTTTAGGTCGAAATAAGTAACAAAGACACTTTCTTCAAGCCATATTTTTAGTTTTCTGGACTCTCAACGTAATGGTCTCCTTTCTTCTTTTAAAAAAGAAAGTCCATAAAAAGGTCTCTGACTTTTAAGCAGTTTAATTTTTGTCATCCCTTAAATCGCTTTCAGAAGAAAATAACTCATATTGATACTGAGTCCAAAAAATCCTTCCATCTGATACTTCATGCAACCTACTTTATAAGCTTCCATTTTCCTGTTCCCCGTGCTCGGACTTTCAGATTCCCAATTTTGGGGAGCGTTTATCGTATAATTACAATTTCTGTGGACCAAAGCAAATAACACAGTGCCGATTTTGAAGTTTAAAATATTTTTCTCTAAAATCAAGTACTTTTTGAGATGAGAAGCAAAATAGATACGTCTTTGACAAATTTTCTACCAAAAATGGCCGCCATTCTAGTTAAAAAAAAAATCAATTTCAGTTTTGGGAACATTGCTATAAATTTGATGTAGACAATAGGGAGTAATATAAAAAATGATGCCGATGAATCAGGGGTGTACGGGGCTCATAGAAAATAATTGTGAAAAATAACCTTTTGAACAAATATAAAATAATCGTGACAAATAGCCTAATGGCAAAAGTTCGACCAAAAAAGCCTGCCATTATGGTCTAAAACCAGTTTTCTTAGACCTTAAAGAATAAAAAATGGTCCCGATGGATCAGGGGGTGCACGTGGGGTCCCCCCGGTTCCCTTATAATGTATGTCGGGTGGTAGAATTTATTAGGTACTATTCTGCTTCTTTGCTGTTTGTTTATAGACCTACAGTGTCCTTTTTTATTCCTGGGCACTTTGGGAGCAAAAGGCAGCCAAGCGTGGGACTGACCACCTCACCTCACTTCGTGCCGTTGGTCGAAAATTTGTGGAGGGCTACTTCCATATCCCCCATGCGCCGTCCACGACGCGTGCGCATTGCACCAGGTATCTACAGGGTGGCCACTCATAAAGGACTTTCAAATTCCCTGACTTTTCCACGTTTTCCAGGTGAAAATGTACCCTTTTTAATACTCTTTTACATGTTCAAATTTTGGACCTAAGAAAAGACATGAAAGTTGTTTTAAATAAATAAGAAATACAACACAGACAATTTATTACCTCTAACGTTAATGTCCAGCAAGCCAAAAGTCTAATCAGTACATTGTATTTTACCTGATAAGGTCCGAATATAAATAATTGTTAAAAATTGACAACTTTGTTTACTTACAGAATTTTAATGTGATGGCTGGTGTTTTGCTGCCGTCAACTTTTTATTCAAATCTCTCTCTAAAGCAGAGGTTTTCAAGCGCAGATCTGGTTTCGTATCAAGTCTGTTCCTGTATTTATTTTCCATATAAACATGTGTGCACAAAATGTTGACTCGCAGAATTAAATAGTCGCGAAAGGCATCAGATGTGGAATTGCCTTTCTCAAAACATCGGGATGCACCGATACAGAGAGTACGCATGTAACCAAAAGTCCACAAACTGTGAAACATCATCGTCAAGGAGGAATCACAAGACAACTCAATAAGCTGGTCTACTTCATTTGGTGCCAGCTCATTTTCACTGGCCAGAAACGGGTTCTTCATCCAAATGTTTTTCTGTTTGGAAACCGGGCTTTCAACTGGAAACACTAAGAAAGCTAATGTTCTTACATGCTTTCACAATCTTCACTTATCGACAGAAAGTTACTCAGTGCAGGAAAGGGAGTGTATTCCTAAATAGTCAATTTAGCGGGCCCAATTTTTTTTTTTTTTTTAATTGTGGCCTCAATTTGGTTTTGCACCGAAAATGCAGTGACACTGAAAAATTGGAATTGAATTT
>JAGDQP010062185.1:0-11916 GCA_022664845.1 Lepisma saccharinum
TTGGCCTCAACTTAGCGCTGACTAGAAGTATAGCGGTCGATCGTAGAACTGACCCTTAGTGAGGTGCCAGGGAATTTCTCCCCTTATAAACAAAGCTCTGTGTTCGGTCAAACATATCTTGTTCTCAGGTTCTTTCTCCTTTACTCACCAACACTTCTCAGTTATATAATACAGTAGATATTAATCGTACCTATATTCACATATCATTACAGCTTACGTTATTAGACATTTATGGTCATTGTATCTTTATTGTACCTTCAACATTGAATATTCTAAAATCAACATCATTCTCCTTATATTTCATTTGTCGACATACTACATCAAACAGTAATCTTACACAACGACTATTCATATTGTACAATAATGCCGAAACGATATCTTATCTATTTTAATGTCATGAACAAAATCTGACATTTCTGTTCATGAATGTCATATTCAAAAACAAATATAATGACAAAAAGACTAATGCACTCATTCTTTAAAAAAACAAAAACTATCAGAATACGGTATTTCATGGCTTGGCATTAATTCCATTGTACCAAAAACAATCTTAGCAGCAATTGGCATTCCATTGTGTCAAATATTTGGTTAGGATATCATAGTAACAAACAAAAGATATATCAAGTATGATAGGTTAATCAATACAAAAAATTCAGTGCATGTGATCAAAACAATGAAAATATTTCTATGAACAAATGACCGAATAGCGGTATGTGTAGGGTAGGAGCTGAAGGTTCTAAAAAGTAGCACCACATCATAAACCATGATCAATCGTTGTAAAGGGCGGCAGCTTCCTGTTGCTATTGAATGGACACTGCGCCACTAATTCAAAGGTCATACTGCACGTCATCATGCTACTAATGTTGACTGCAACCAAAAGTTGTACCTGAAGGCGGTGCTTTTTCAAGAATGATGGGAAATTAAGAGCAATATCACTAAAAAATCTGGTTAATTCAATGCAAAAGACATTCTAGGCAGTTATTCACAGACGCGTGAAGCCAACAAAATGCTAAAGCAGTGTATATTTTCTTGTCACAGGGAAACAACCGTTAAATAATTTGATGTGCCTATACTTATGTTCCCTGTTGTAGACGAAAATATATAATTTATTTTTAGTGATAAAGAAGTTTAATTTTGTTTTTTCTAATCTGGTACGTCAATAAGTGGAGTATAATTCTGTTAATTTCTAATTTTGTGTCTTGTAAGGATGGTGAAGTAAACTTAAATTCTGCTGCTGTATCTATACTTCTATCCATGACTACGTTGTCGGCGAGTCGGCAACATATTCTATTGACATTGGGCAGTAGATATAGGGATATGAATCACATCAATTCCTAAACTGCCCTGCTTCAATTTTACACTTTCATGAGATAATTGTCTTCAGAATGGATGTCAGTTGCTTAGCTGACCATGTCCTCTTATCTCATTACGTCACTTGTGTTAGTACCGTACAGATTTTTGATACTTTTGCTCCGAAACTACTGTAAATAATTTTGGGTTATAGTAACTGTTTTTTCTTGTTTTGATCGCGGCCTGAGCCATAGACGCCTAGAGATCTTAAATGCAGTTCTGTATTCACACACATTTTTTAAATACTGATTAATATACCAAATGTATGTATTTTTAATGTCGAATCCTAGTTCTGAAATATTAGATGAATGAAGTCAAAGACCCATAACAGGTGAAAAGATAGAAAATGATTTTTATTAAAAATCATCTTTAATACAAGGATCGGTCAAAAACTATCGCACGATCTTCCCTAAGTCCTATATTTGAAACAGTAAGCTAACGAATTTGCGCACGCATGAAGTCTTTCTGTGCGTTATCAAATCACTCAACATACTCATCGGACCCCATTCCCACACTAAAAATACGGCGTGGTTCTTTGCAGAAAGTAAATGTTTATTGATAAAACTCAGGTGATTGTTTAAACACTTCTTTATGCAAGCAATGAACTGCTCTCTACTTTTAAACAGTCTCTTAAGCAGATAGGCCTTCAAACTTCCGAAAAGATGAAAATCAAACATAACCATATTTCATAATATGTCATAATGGCTTAAAAATAATTGAAAACAAAGAAAATACCACTGAGCTGTTCCAGGAGATCATGTAACGATCATTTCGTAGATTCGTTCCCCCAGGTATGTAAATTTTGGTTTAGTTTCCCATGGCAAGTTATAATGTAGTCATCTGGGAAGAAATAGTAAATTTATTTTCAATTGTGTGGTCAGAGCCGCCTCACGGCTTCGAACTACAATTTTGAAGAAGGAGTGGTTGGCCTTAAGCCGCCATTCTGTATTTTGGTTAACTATGTGAAGCATGTGTTAACTAGATGAAGCATATGTATAGTAGGCGAAGCATGTGTGTAATCACTTCTGATATATTTAAGAATTTGTGTATTTTCGAATTGGTTTTACCTCATGTACGTAGGAATACTGCAAGGAATTTTATCCATTTGCCTTGAGATATCATTATGGATCGTATGGATTTGGAATATTTCATATTTGCTACGAGTTAATGACGACTTACGTTTTGACATCGCAAAGGGGGAGTTTGCTTCATGTTGGAAAGTTACTAACGTAGAGGTGCGTGGGAAGGATAGAAATTTGATTGTCAGATCGTTTGTAACCCATATTACGCTTCTAATTTATACTTTCAATATAATCGCGAATAGTTTTGTGAGTTACAGCAAGTTAGAAAATTTCTTGCGGGGAATTTCCAGGTCTGCGTGCATGGGATTTTCCAGTAACTTACAGTTGACTTTCCTTGATTGGATAAATAGTGGGTTAGTTTGCATAAAGTTTCTATATTTGTTGCGTCAGTTAGTTAGGAGTGGTGAACGTTATATAATCCAAATATTCTTAGGCGATATTATTCGCGAATGAAATAATTTGCGGGTCAATTCAAGTGAGACCACGTATACGATTGAATATCGTTGTGTAAAAATTTGCAAGGATATTTCGCGTGGAGTACATTATTGTTTATGCTCTAATGTTGTCCATTTCTGCTTTAATTATAAACATAATTTTCGTTCGGAATTGAGGAGGATTCATAAGACCGGCGTGGTAGGGTTTGAACATAGTTTCATAGTACTTGTCTTTGAAAGCGAGATCCGCCATTTCGCGATTCGGATAATCGCATGGTTCATTAATTGCCTTTTTGTACGAGTATCTTCGAAGATTAATTTGTTCTCAAGGATACATGGATTTAATTCATTGTAGGCATTCCTGGAGGAAATATAATATTTAAGTGACATGTTGGAATTTTCCTTTGGTCGTAAGAGTAGAATGTTCAACAAACTCAAGTTTAAATGATTCGTGTTAACTGCAAAGTGCATGTTCAACTTGGTTTGACTATATTCAGATTTATTTATGGAAATATTCAAGGTACCAGTATAAATAAGAAAGATAATGCAGTGCAAGTTTCGAGTTATTTGTACAGAACTATATGCTATTTTTTGTTATTGTTTATTACATATCTTTATACAAATTGATTTCATGCATTTCAATTCAAGGTTATTGATATCTACACCTATTACCTCTAGCGAGAGCAAATTATTTGTGGGGTCTTGCCTATGTGACAAATCACTAGATATATTTCTTTGCTGTATGACTCTTTCTGTTAATCCAACAGTGGAGGTGCTTGTTTGCAAGAAATCCTTAACTACAGAAAGTTCCATCCAGCGGAGGGGTAAATCGGAGGTTTGTTACAATCACCAAAAACTCTTTTCCGTTTTTGATCATCTTTCTCATCAGCATCCGTGGTAATCACGGAGCACATATTTTCTTGTATCCTAATGCACTGGTAAGTGTAAGAACACTAGTTCAGTGTTTCCGTTACACTGGACAACAAAATTCAAACTTTTGTATGGCACACAAGGGAATTTATCTGAACCTAATAGAACGTTGAGCAATACAGCCAGAGAGACAATTAGTTGGTCCCTATCATGCACAGTTTTTGTATGACAGGCAGGTCAAGATGTAAAAACACGAGCGTAAGTACATACATAGTGATGCTAGTCAAATAGTGAACGTTATAGAATGTGATAGTTGTGGATTTCCTACTGTACTTGACATATGGAACATCATGTTTGAGTATCCAACAGTAACCAGCAACAATTCATGCATTCCACTGTCTCTGGTACCTTGTTTGGATGGCAGAGATGTCTTGGTGAAAATATTCGACCGTGCTCGTCTCTTACGGGGACAATTCAGCCTCCTTTTGAACAATTTGAGGTCCTGAACAACTCGTTTAAATCATGTTGCGTTAACAGATGCGCTTCATAGGACGTGGTACTTGGCCCACATCACTTGACGAGGTACTTGGCCCACATCACTTGACGAGGTACTTGGCCCATATCACTTGACGATGTACTTGGCCTCAGGTTTCCGACTACTATTTTACTTTAGCCTTGTTGGAGTCTGTGGTACAGGTAAGTCCTAAGTGTCCGGAACTAACAACACTTCCGATGACACATTTGGATCCTGTACTCTGTGTCTGGATTTACTTGGTAAGAAATAGCAATCCGAAGACTAATAGGTATTTTGTTTCACGTTATACCAAAGGTAACACAAAATCCACTTTGTAAACCCTTTGCCCACTTTGATAGACGTTTCATACAGATCGAACAGTACATAATGGACCCAGTGCTTATTTTGCTTTTCCACTTCACATAAAAATATAGATTATATATTTTTTTTTCACTAGGATCGTCAAATGTCGTTATGATTTAAATGTCAACTCGCACACACAAACAGAAGCTGTTGGGTTGATTGGCGCAATTCTTTGGCATCTTTCGACTGTCTGTAACGCATCATACTCTCAGACAACTGTGAATCACTAGTAACAACAGCACGTTGGCACTGTTCGTGCACTACTACGGTGTTTAAGGGCGTAAAGAGCGTCACGCTGCATTCCTGAGCAATCTTCTAGGTGGAGCTACCTGTCATCACAGATGAACACAGGTAATCGACATATTCCAACCACATTTGCCTTCAGGGTGTCATGACTAGAGCTAGGATTTTTATGTAATTACATTCTGCAGTTATGTAGGACGCTAGAAAGTAGAAATGTTCATGAATTGTAACTTTAGTATCATTATATGTGAAATTTATTTTACATATTTCATTCTGTTACATAATTCGTATTGATTTTACATATACCTACATATTTTGCAATTTTCTTTCTGAAGTTTGCCTTTCGACTACTTAAAATATGTCCCACGAAACACAGAACGATTTGAAATTGTCAGTATATCCAGAATATTGCAAAACAATACCGACAAAACCATCTCATTTGATTCATGACTTGAAAAAAGAAAAGAGTACAAATCATCGAGGATGCATAAATGCTTCGTTTCGGTGCTATAGACTAGGAAAATGAACTCTAGAGGTTGATATTACCCAATAGCATTAACTGTAGAACTGAGACGGCATGGTACGGTCAAAGACCTCAAACCTGATCTGTCCAAAAATGCATATTCCAAAACTGTGCATTGAATTATATGTCCAATGCTATATGGAGGCCATTTCGCAAAAAAAATATGACTAAGGAAAGGTAAACTGATTTCATAAAAATAAATATTTCGCATTTTGTTTACAAAAAAAAATGTTTTGTTTCTTTAAAAAGGAATTTTGTATCAAATTTTTGAAATTTTAGCCTGTAGTTGGCATCTAAAGAAATTGACCAGTTGACCTGCGATTTTTTACACGTTATATGGAAGCTGTTTCGCAAAAAAATATTACTAAGGGCAAGCTGATTTAAAAAAAAAGGAAATTCGATGCACCCTATTGTGCAAGAGATGCGCAAGGGATTCCTGAAAGGGAGCAGGGAATTCCCAGACATTCTCTGGAATAAATCTAGATTGAAATAAGCATGACAGGACCATTTCCCCAGTAAATATGCCTCGGTGACACCTTGTGACGTGGAAAGGTTGTTTTCAGCATATAAGTACGTATATCCTTTTTGAATGGTGGCAACCCATGACCGTAGAAAATGAAATAAAATACATGATAGTGAATTATCAACTCATCATTAGATCATACTTTTACGTACGAAAAGATAAGAAAATGTTAATGTTTATCCCTGCAATAAATATTTAGTTCATCTGATGTTAAAATTCTAACGTAAACTACATAAAAATTGCCAAAATACCTGATACTGTTCTCTGCATAAATGTGTTTTAGTAAGGTGAATTATTAATCATTTACTAAATCAATGAAAAGATTAACGAAGATAAATTTTTATCGCTGCTGTCAATAAATACACCATATTTTACGTGAACTACACAGATATATGACTAAATACTGTACATAAAAGTGAACTCTGAAAAGTTTCATTTATTAGATCACAGTTGTGTGTATGAAAGAATAAACAAAGGTAAATATTCAAGCGTGCAGTACTTATTTGATATTACATATTTTACCTTAATTACACATTACTCTACATATTTCATTAATTTTTGTTACATATTTATGTACATATTTCGCAGTATGATACTACATGAAAATCCTAGCTCTAGTCATGACTGTCATCATCTCTTCGACACACATTCTCTTTTCCGTGTGCCAGAAATCGTGTTGACCAGTGTTAGCTGTCTCCAGGCTATGGATATGCCGTCTTGAGTGAGTCTGTTCATGACATGCTTATATGAACTGTACGTTGCTTACGCTGGTCTACTACCACGTACCTTATGATTGCTGAACTTACCACTGCAAACCTCTGAAGTCACGTATGCATTACCGTAGGGCCTACACCGGCAACGATTTTCATCTGATGGAAATTACTGAGTCGTCATCTGATTGCTTGAGGAATTCTATTACTGATCGTTGTCTCAGTGTTTCTGTCGGACTTACTTCGAACTTGTGAGGATAGTAAAACGAGCTTTAGGTATCTTCTTGTAGAAAACATATGTGATTTATCCCCACCGAACAGTTTCCTCGTACTGTTAATAGTTGTGGAACAAAAACCAGTGTGATTTCTTTTTCTTTTTTTTTTACATTTGTTCTATCTCTCTAATAGACTTATTATAGTAATATAGTCTTATCAATTCTGAACGTTGTAGCTGTGCGGCTAGTTTATTGAAGAAGCCATTACATCCAATTAATATGTATCTCAGGGTCGCTCTGTTAGGTTCGATACTCGTTATATGATGATTTCCTATCTAAAGAAAGTGTCCCAAAGCTACTCCGTAGTGGTGACACAAATAAATTTTAGAGAAACAGTCTGCAATTGCTGCGACGCTTTGCAACAGCCTGGGCAATACAAACTATTCCTCCACTACGTCTAAATATGAAAAGACAGAGAAATATCACAACAAAATTAGTTTATTTAATAGAGGGTTGCAACATAATAAAATTAATTACATCTTGATTACCTCTGTATCTTGTACCCACCATTTGGCACATACATAACAATTATCCATAACTATCTGGTACACTTGCACTTGATTTTTGTTAAATACTTGTTCAACATTATTTTGTACTTAATTATCAGATAGCATTAATTCTTTTAAAAACTACTGCCATTGATTCTACACAAGATTTCATGATTAAACTTAATATAAAAAAAATGTCTCACTTCACTTTTAACATAACAAACACAGTGACATCTAGTAAGCACTTCCTGAACTTCATAATACTAATATAAAATATAACATAACCATTACATAAATTTCCCCCTTCGTTGAAAAAATTTTTTTTTTCTTAATAAAGATAACATTAAAATTCATTGTAGTAATAAAATTATATATATATATATCTTTTTAAATTCAGTAGATATATTACTCAGACAACATTTACTTTGAACATTAGTTTATTATCTATGATTAATTATTGTTAATTCAATTTTTTATGATTTCATAATTTCATACCATTTACAATATTAATCTTGATTTGTCGTGATTTAACACTATATTTTGATCTAAATTACTATTTGAATAGATTGTTGAATTTTGTATATATTAGTTTCCTCCGTAATTATCATCCTATTGTAATTTAAATTTATCTTCCTTTTCTTTACACAACTGTACATATCTGATTCACGAAACTTCTGCATCATCTGAATTATCTTATTTCTATACCACGTCACAGATAACTTCTCCACTTTAGTTATTCTATTCCATAGCTTTCTACCATACACTTTATTTATCTTGTTACGTATCTTTTTCTTTCTACGAAACCATTGTGCATACATTTCTTCAATATCTTCTTTTGAATCCATTTTCTTTTCCCTTTTCCAATTACTATTTACAAAACGATTTTCAATTACGTCTCTAGTTACTCCTATGTTTTCCCGAAATAATATCAATGTAATCATCTCCATACACATTTGTCAAATAGGCTGGAATTACATTATATAATAATTTATTTACTTTCTTTCGTTTTCCAGTAAACTGTCCTTCGACTATATTCAACTTCAAAGAATTCATAGATAAAGGCTGTGCTACAGTTTTGATTCTAGATTTCCGTTTTTTTCTATACATTCTTCCTTTTCTTCGTTTTCGCCATTTCTTTTCAAATACATGTCTTATTCTTTGTTGTATCTGACATTGACTTTCTCTATATTTCATTTTGATCCAATTTGAATGATTCCTTTCCTTATTTTTCTGATGTCGTTTGTTTTCTTTATTTGTTTTCTTGCTTTTCACACACCTACACTTTTGGTTCATTGAATCTTCATGTACAATTACTCTGAATCCCATCTTCCGTCGTTTCGCCTTTGTTTTACTTTTCTGAGATTTACGCCTTTTTTTCTTTACTTTAGTTTTCGATCCATTATCATTATCTACCATTTCCAAAGTTACATCTAATTGCATACCAGTACTCTCTTTCTTTAGGTTTTGGTTATATTCAGGATTATCACTCGACAAAACCCCTACATTTTTATCAGCTGCACCATACTTATCTTTTAATTTTGTTTTCCAAAATAATCGATGCCTTTTCCCACGACTACTTCGTTTATGTGATCGTTTCATAGGAATTGCTTTTAATTTCTCGCAGCCTAGTCCTTCATCATTATTAAGCTTGTACACTAGATGGAGTAACGATATTTAAGTTGGCATTTCTAAGCTGAGTAACTTCAATATCATTTGTCTCTAATTGATCAACCATTAATTCTACTGTTCGTGTATAATTTTCCATTGAACACTTATTAAGAACTTTGTTTTCTTGGATCTCTTTAAGATTGCTCCTTTGAGAAACTACATGCCCTTGACTATTCGACGGATCGTTCAATTTGAAATTTGAATGAATTTCGGTGCTTTGAACCACTTTAATCTGTGGCAATCCATCCTCTTTCGTTCCTTCTTCCATAACTTGCGCTGATACTTTATCTTGGTTGTTTCTCTTTAAACCTTTACTCTCAAGTTCTAGAATTCGGACTTCAAAATTGTCAATTATATTATTTAATATTGAGTTGAACAAACTCTGGCCATTATCCATTAATTGTTCTAACTCTTGAAATTGTTGTTTCTTTAAATTCATTCTTTCAGTTTTTGTTCTTTCTCTCTGCGTTCATCTTCTTTCTTTGTCTTCTCCTCAAACATCTTTTGCATCATACCACTCATTTTTGTTATCAAAAGATCTGACATGACTTCTAAATTGTCACATCTTTCGTTCCTCATTCTAGGATTGTCGCGTTTCCGAGATGGTCTTCCGTCTTCACTTTCATCATCTGAATTGTTTTCATTGAGTATGAAATCATCTGTGATCGAGCCGCCAATCTGTAATGGGTCCTTCAATCTCTCTAATAGACTTATTATAATAATAATATAGTCTTATCAATTCTGAACGTTGTAGCTGTGCGGCTAGTTTATTGAAGACGCCATTACATCCAATTAATATGTATCTCAGGGTCGCTCTGTTAGGCTCGATACTCGTTATATGATGATTTCCTATCTAAAGAAAGTGCACCAAAGCTACTCCGTAGTGGTGACAAAGTAATGTTAGAGAAATAGTCTGCAATTGCTGCGACGCTTTGCAACAGCCTGGGCAATACAAGCTATTCCTTCACTACGTCTAAATATGAAAAGACAGAGAAATATCACAACAAAATTAGAGTATTTAATAGAGGGTTGAAACATAATGAAAAATGTTTAATAGGTTGCATCTTGATTACCTCTGTATCTTGTACCCACCATTTGGTACATACATAACATTATGCATAACTATCTGGCATACTTACACTTTATTTTTGTTAAATACTTGTTCAACATTATTTTGTACTTAATTAACAGATAGTATTAATTCTTTTAAAAACCACTGCCATTGATTCTATATAAGATTTCGTGATTAAACTTAATATAAAGAATGTCTCACTTCACTTTTAACATAACAAAAACAGTGACATCTAGTGTGCACTTTCTGAACTTCATAATACTAATATAAAATATAACATGACCATTACAAGTAATCAAAGCTTTATCACAATTAACTTTTATAAGTTGTTTACCACTACTATTTTTTTTTAAAGGAATATAAATTTCAAACAACATGTAAGCTTTTTCCTAACAATCCTCATCACGATTTAACTACTGGAAATGACATACCTCCATCAATCCAAATGGCTGAATTTCCTTTCTTTCTCTGGGATATTTTAAGTACTTTGAGAGGTCTACCCTGGGAAGAATAACCAATAGTTACGGATGAACATCTTTGAGGATAAGACTTTGATAGATAGTCAATGTAATTATGATGTTCTCTAGTGCGGTGATAAGCATTCCACGTCATTTGGTGACCTGAAACAACAAATAAACTTTACTACAGTGAAACCTCAACATAATGGAACCTATCATCAGCGAAAACCTGCGTTTAAGGTTAGTTTAAAGCAACGATCTCTAACGTTAAATAGCAGTACCACCTTCATTATGTCTCTAATATTTTTTTTTTTCGTTGAACGAAATTTCAATGCTGCTTCTACAAATTCAAGCGTAGAGAGTTCAAACTTTCCGTGAAGTGCATAACCATTTCAAGAGTTCTTTCGCTATGAGTTTTCATTGTTGAAAGATCTTTATTGCTGTAGACTTGGATATTCAGAACAACAATCTAGAGCTTTCAACAATGAACAAAAAGATAATAAAAGATCCGTACGGTTAGATGTCGTGAAATGGTTATGAACGTCCTTTTCTGAAAGTTTGAACTCTCTAGGAAGAACAAAGTCTATTTAAAAAGACTTTACTTCAGGTGACACTCAGAAATATATTTAATTTCTTCTCTAGTTATATATATATTATCACAAGATGTTAGTTAATTTACGTTTGAATATTATTTTGTAATATTTCTCGCATAAGAAGCTTGCAAAATGAATTTGCAACTTTGTAAGGGCTCGTCAAGGGAACCTTTGCAGAAATGCAATATAGGAAAGTTACTTGTAAAACTATGTATAAAGTGTTGATTTTTCGATTCATAAGAGTTACATTCGATTCTAAAATAATAGAATACAATATACTGTATAAAAGAACATATTTGTACCAACAATATACATTAAGAACACGTACAGAAAATTATTAAAATGTTATGAATAATATGTTTAACTTTAAATTTTCATACATGTACGCAAGTATTGGTAAGAGGGTCTAGGAAAAACTTAGGGTGGGCTCCCCCCTCCCCCCTCCTTAGCAACGAGCCTGCTGTTCTTCACAATACAACATGGTAAAATCAAGCGTACTCACTTTAATATAAAATATCTTCAATATCTAGCGAAAATGCAGAGCGATTTAATATGTTTTTCGTTTCCCAGGTTGTTACCAAGATGGCTTGTATTATTTCCCCTCTCCCAACAACTTCCGTGTCTTACAGATTCATTTTTTTTATAGCGAGAAATAAAAAGGAAATAGGCCTTGAAAATATTATATTGTAATCCATAACAAATGTTTTGAAGGACACTTTAAGGTTTTGTAGGTTGTATAAAGACGCACAT
>JAGDQP010062186.1:0-11916 GCA_022664845.1 Lepisma saccharinum
TTTAGTGAAATTAAAGTTATTTACACTAAAAAGATGAAAAACATTTTTGTTTCAATTACGAAGTCGATTTATCTCATTAGTACCATTTTATTGGATATACATTTTCGTTGTTTAATAGTTTTTTTCCTATTTGGTAAAATTAAACAAGTTTACGTTGTAGGATAGAAACTCTTTGTTTACAGTGTGAATTCAGGTTTATCTCCTTAGGGTACTTACGAGATATTTAGCGTTTGTTAAATATGTTTACTTTTTATTGGCCCTGGCTAAGAAGAAAATATCAATTATCAAAGAACCATTTTTCAGAGGGGGTCCCAATAAAATGTTATATGTATGTTTATATTTGCAACGTGAGTGAATATTTTTAATATTTCATTAATAATATCCGAGGTCCCAAACAGTACAAAAAGTGTGTGTATATATATTCTAATAATTTATAATTTTGATATTCTTTGTTTACGTGACAATCATTAAGGTAGAACTAAGTTTTTTTCATATTACGATTAACGATGTAGAAATCGGGAAAAACGGATATTTTCAGGGTAAAACGGCAAAAGAACGTTTTCCGCACGAGGCAAAAACATGAGTTTTATTGCATAGTGACATTTACTATATCACTACGAATATACGCTACTTGACAGATATTTTGTTGTTTCTATAACTTTGGTTAAGAATTTAACGGGCACAATGTGTGTTTTAGTTCTTACAACTTCTTAGTAATTTGTGAGTTTTTAAAAAAGATTTGGGAAACTCATCCAAAGTGTTTGAAAATTATAAAATTATTTTGAAGTGCGAATTACTGTAATATTTAGATATAAATTTACAAAATAAAAAAAAAACACTTAGACCCTTTCAACTAAATGTGGAAATGATTTTAGCAATACGAAATTATCCAAATGAGAAAATAATAGATAGTAATGCTATAAAAAGAGAATTACCAAAGCAATTCGGCGCCTTTTGAGACTTCAATTAGTAGTTGCATTTTTAAAAAATGAAATGAACTGCAGTTTATGTTTGGTCTCAGTAATTGAGGTTCGGTCGAAGGTGATGCCAACATTAATGGCTAATTTATCAAAATAATTTGATCTGTAGTCCCAAATCAAATTGCGGAACCAGAAAACGTCATTTTACTGTTGCTTCAACTGATATCATTGAATTCCTGTTAAGCCATAAAACTGTCGGATAAGACCCTGATCACTGAGGTAATATTGCGACAAAACTTTACTGCAAAACAGCTTCCGATAACAACCGTTCAAATATTTTACTTGCTAACAACACTGAGCCGGAAAGTTTAGGATAGTTTCGTTTTGGTTGACTCAGGTAGTAATACCTATGGTTAATTAGACTGTAGAAACAGATATAGAAAGTGAATGCGATTCAGTTCCTCATTGGAGCATTTTGCATAGGGCATAATAAATTATGAGTAACATATTACCGGATATTATAAGGAATCACCAACGTAAGAGAGAGAAATTTTCCTTTATTACTCACTTAACCGGATATTTTACATATTTTCCGTAATGACACGATAATTTTAATAAATGTAATTGCTTTTATTATTTTAACCGTCCATTTTATATACGTTCCATAATGATTCGGTTTCAGTTAGGAATTATTCATTAGCAATGGTAAATTGAATTATAGGCTGATTGAACTTACGGTTACAATTGTAATAAAATCGACTTTTAGAAGTACAAGTAATTTTCAAATTATATGAGATACTCTAGGAATAAGCGAATACAAGCTTAAAATTCATCATGTCAATAATTTAGTTCACCAATAAGAAGAAAATAATGATACTGAGAAAATATTTAGAATTATCCGTGCACAATACCAAACATCAACTATATACACTTTAATTTTATCATGGTACCTTTCCAATATACGTGAGAGGGAAATATTTATCTTTTGTTTATACACGCCAGACTATCATGTCATTTTGATTTATTTACACTTTCATTTACTATAATTATTAGGTAAGAAGGTAGTTATACCAGGTACTTCATTGAAGGAAAATAAGTTTTCCTGGCAAAGGGCAAACTGATTTCTAATGTTCATCTGCGCAAAACGCCCGCACTTTGTTCCAGTATGATAATGCTCATCATTGTCAATAGCCAATATCATTGCTAGTAAATTTCGTGGGCCACTTTTAGCTATGTCCACGCCTGGCACTCTAAGCTTCACTGTATCATCTACTTTGCAGGTTGAAAACATACGCAGCGACATTTTCATAATATTATTAGCTTGGAATTGTAATTCCGCTTTAGCACAAGTTCTTCTATTCTTTATTTGTTCTTTCCTCCTTTCGACTGCAGAGAGACTCATGACTTCGGAATTATCGTCGACATCACCCAATGGTTCAGACATCATGTCATCAGAAACAATAACCGTAATATTTTCTTAGGTATAATTTTGTTCTGTAGTGTTTTCATTAGTTCCTTCAATACAATGTTTCTCTTCTAGAGATTTAATTAGAGCTTCAACATCATCTTCGCTGTTCAGATTTGGTAGGCCTTCGTGAGGAATAGACGATGTCGTAAGCTCAACTTTGGCTGGTGAACTGAACATAGCCTCACATGGACTACATTTTATGCCTTTATGATAAGCTCTCCTTTTTCATCAATTCTACAAATCTTAAACTATCAGCCAAATGATTAGTTTGCTTGGATTCTAATCACGAACTTAGCACATTTTCCACATCATGGTTTGTAGTTTCAACTGACTGGCAATGGCTCGGCTTCCCATGAACGATTTTCAGTTCAGGCCACATTGAACATGTTTTCTCTATCATTCTATTGGAAAATCACGACCGTTATCTCATTGTAGAATGCTTGGAGCTCTGAAAATATCTAAAAAAAAATGTAATCCCTATCCGGCTGTGATTGCATATCTATTAAGTCTACCTAGCCCCTAGAATTCATTTATTGGTATATTACGGGTTGAACTGTTAGTCCTTTCTTCGGAACATTCCGCTTCTTCTAACAATGTTCGGACAGATTTAAGTAAATCTTAATTTCCTTACAAGTTACATTATTATATTTACTATACAACTCTTTCATAATCCGATTTCTTCCACCATGTCAAATTGCCAAATGTGTGTCATGAATTACGATAAAAAGCTGGTCGGTGTGAACATAATATATAATAGTGGAGCTTTCTTCGTTTACATGATATATAAGTTTATCACATTCAGCGACTCTTACTATATCATATCGCTTCAGCCTTTCGTATTTACTGGCGTCTTATCACTTGATTTAGACTTACATTCTCTCACTTTCCCAACCAATTCACAATATTTTTGTGTCAAAATGCCAGTGTTTTCTTGTTTATTAATAATGTCCTCTAGTTTATAGTAGAAACCTTCCATCATTATTTCTTTATAACTTGAATCCATAACGTTAACTTGCTTGTTGAAGATCGAATTAACAAAATGTCGCATCACCGCGAAAACGAAGATATTTACGCTACGCAGCTGAACAGATCCTACAGCTAATAACTTGACAGATACTTGGCCCTACTCACTCGCTCACTACAGAAGTACTTGTAACTAAATGCCAGCACCGCGAAAAGAAACATAATACTTATAAAATAGCTAGCAGCCCACGTAATTTAGTTGTTGACAGAGAAATTGGCACGATTCTATTGTTGACAGTACCGACTGCTCATTATTGATGCGGTGAAGGATGTGGGGAAATGTGGTGTGAGGTGCACGACAGCTTTCTTAAATGCATTGCAGCGTAAACGTTCACAAAATAAATTACCTTACGTCGAAGAGAAATATTTCTTTTAACGTCATGAACTGGTGGCTATATATAACTTCCGCTGTGAGTGGGTGATTATATGAAATATCCTATGTCTACTAGTAATTTTATATATTAACCAAGAAGAAAGTTTAAATGTGATAAATTCTACCTTCCTACTTTAATCAAATGCTTGGAATATTATAAATAATAACCGGCTATTATGTATATCCAGATTTATCACATTTTCGTAACCCCCATATATATATATAGTATTTTTTCATAAGTCAACAAATTAGACTGTTCACTGCCAAACATTTTGATGTGGTAGGACTAGTAATTCAACCGTTTGCTGCTGTTTCGCAGTATTGCAGTACATTACGATACTTATAATGTGATATAAACTAAACCATAACAGACATTTATTTGTATACTGTAATGCTTATTTTCAAGTTATCTAGGTGCTAAATGAATCAGGAGACAAGTTACCAAATAATTTTTTTTTTGGAAAACTTGACAACAAAGAAAATGAAAATAACGAATATGTTGTTACCAGAAAAGTGTTTGTCCAAGTCAGTTTTTTTCTTTCTAATTGTTTCCCGAGTTGACATTTACTGTTGTATAAAAACGAAGAACAATATTTTAGTTAACATTAAAAGCAGATAAATGTCTTTGGACTATTCAAGATGAGCACCCAACGCAGCAGAGATGAGCGCTCTACAACTGAGACACTATGTCTTTCGAGTTACCAAATGTTCATCTAACTGCCACTTCCACGACATGATTAAAAACTGAGAGCAATTCTATCATCATAAATGAATGAATTTTAAAATGCTTACATGGCTTAAAACAGTAGATACAGCAACTTACTGTTAAACTGAATGTTAAGAAATGCGTGTTTAGATAACGTTTTCGAGCAAATGATTTACTACAGTGATCACAGATATATTCTCTCGTAACTCAGTGAACCATCAAATGTTTGGTTAGATTTCATTCTTACAGTGGTCACAGGTATATTCTCTTGCACATTAGTATGTTAGCAAATGCCTCTTTAGATTAGCCTTTCGAGCAAATGACTTACCACAGTTGTCACAGGTATATTCTCTTAAACCTGAGTGTGTTAGCAAATGACTTCGAAGATCACCTTTTCGAGCAAATGTCATACCACAGTGGTCACAGGTATATTTCCTCATACCTGAGTGAACTATCAAATGTCTGGTCAGATCACTTTTTTGAACAAACGACTTAGTACAGCGGTCACAGGTATATTGTCTTACACCTGAATGTCTTAGAAAATGCCTGTTTAGATCGCTCTTTCGAGCAAATGATATGCTACAGTAGTCACAGCTATATTCTCTTACACATGAGTGTGTTAACAAATGCCTGTTTAGATCACCCTTTCGAGCAAATGACATACCACAGTGGTCACAAGTATATTCTCTTGCATATGAATGTGTTAGCAAATGTCCGTTTAGAACACGCTTTTCAACAAATGACATACCACAGTGGTCACAGCTATATTCTCTCATACCAGAATGAACCATCAAATGTGTGGTTAGATTATGTTTATGAGCAAATGACATACCACACTTGTCACAGGTATATTCTCTCATACCTGAGTGAAGTACCAAATGTTTGATTAGATTATTGGTATGAGCAAACGAGCTAGTACAGTAGGCACATACATATTCTCTTACACCTGAGTGTATTAGCATATGCCTGTTTAGATTACCTTTTCGAGCAAATGACATACCACAGTGGTCACAGGTATATTCTCTAATACCTGAGTGAACTATCAAATGGTTGGTTAGATTACTTTTTTGAACAAACGACTTAGCACAGTGGTCACAGGTATATTCTTTTACACATGAGTGTGTTAGCAAATGCTTGTTTAGATCAGCCTTTCGAGCAAATGACTTACCACAGTTGTCACAAGTACATTCTCTTAAACTTGAGTGTGTTAGCAAATGACTGCGAAGATCACCTTTTCGAGCAAATGGCATACCACAGTGGTCACAGGTATATTCCCTCATACCTGAGTGAACTATCAAATGTGCGGTCAGATTCCGTTTTTGAGCAAATGACTTGCCACAGTGGTCACAGCTATATTTTGCTAAAACAGTGTGTGTTAGAAAATGTTCGTTTAGATCACTCTTTCCAGCATATGACACATTACAAAAGTCACACGTATATTCTCTTTCAACTGATTGAGATATCAAATGAGTCTTTAGATGGCGTTTCTGTCCAAATGACTTACCACAGCGTTCATACTTATATTTTCTTTTACCTGAAAAGGTTAACGAAAGTCTGTTAAGATTACTATTACTCTTCTGATGATCTCTTTTTTCGTTTACGTTAAGCGCATTGGCCGTGTGCTGGACAGCTGCAGATATTTTATTAATATAGTCCATAGCCGTATCTGTCATTAAACTAGTTTGAAAAGATAATTCACCTTTTGTGGAATTGCTGCTGAGCGAAGTATCCCTGTTCTTCTCATTCACTGGTATCTCCCATTGTAAACTTCTACGCAGGCTTATAGCTGAATAGGGCGATGCGTCTTCAATGCAGTTGTTGCTGTTCCTAATATAAATTTAAAAAAAAAAGAAAATGACATATTCAATATGGGAAAATTAAACTAGTACAAATTTAGAGTTTTTAGTAATATCTAAAAGTAGTTTTTCTGCATTAATAAGGTTTTCAATACCAAAATATTAAAAAAAGATAAATAAATTTCTTCATTCGATGTTATGTGTTAACACAAATATGTCTGAGGATGTTTACAAACTCTCATTGGCTACTTGTTAAATCATTTGACTTAAAGCATTTTAGAAAAGAAAGGTCGTCTTGATATCGCAACCTAGAAAAATTCTATGGAATATTTAAAGTCTGATTTAAAATACTCATTTCACAGGTCTTTCAGCCCATATACAATTAATAATTCATCAATTGGTACTTGTGGTCTTCCCTTGAAAAAAATGAACTTTTCACGGCTAGAATGATGTAAAACACTTCCATTATTGTCGTATATATGCTTCTCCTTGAATGTGTAGTTGAACTTCAATTTTATGGCCTTGAGTTACCTAAGGATCAGCAAAAATAGGGGAGGGGGAGCATGCGGGAAGGTGTAGGTGAGGGTCTATATTGAAGGTGTAACATTGGCAATTTCTTGGAGTTACTGACATAATCCCCTTTAAAAATCCTCAGGATGGTAAGCGCAGGATTCGAACTCACGACTTTTCAAATACTACACCAAGACTCAACTATTGAGCTACGTCGGCTCCGTACGAATGTTTAGCGAATATAATACTTTCCAACAGTCGAAAGGCTACGGATTATCAATTAGACGTTTGGAAACAATTTTACGAGCCCGTTAATGGGGAACATGAACATTTGTACGGATAAATTCGGCATACATCAAAAGAAGTAATCAATGCATATATTTGTTGATTTTTTGTCTCCGGATGCCATGGTAAATTACGATGCGTTTGATAGTGCCATCTCGTTACCTATATTGCTAAATGGTGAATACTAGGTTAATGACAAATTATCGTGTTTATATATAAGTTCCGTCATTAAATTTCATCACATAATAAGCGTTTAGTATTAGTTTGAGGCGAATTTGAGGTACTGTAAATAAAAAAACTCTTTCTTAACTCTCCAGGCGCTCGTTTCTTCGAAACAATGAATGAGCCCCGAATATACGTGTATATAAGGTTGATAATCACGTGATAATAACTTCTTAAGCATTAAAAAATAGTACTATCAGCCTCTGGAAGGCCCTTTTTCAAGGTCACCTTTACTACGTCGTAATGACTGCACAATATAATGTACAAATAACACAGTCATTGCTACTACAACTTTAGTCCCCTCCAAGATATGTTATTATAATTACATAGCTAGGTTGTTCTCCAGCCTGTATATTTAAGGTCATTCCTTGATAAGCGCGAAATAGCGTATTATGATAACGATGACAATTATCTACTAAAAATAAGTTTATTGTTTCTTATTTTTTTTCATTTCTAAATTTATTTAAAATTTCCGTAGTAACATACTTTCCGCCCTTGAAGACATATAAATGCTAAATGCGGCACAGTTTGGTCGATTAATTTCTTAAGCTGATTGAAACACTCCATATACAAAAAAATAAGGTCACAAAGATGTCGGGCACTACTCACTGCTTTATTATGTGGGACAGGAAATGATCCTTAATGGCAATAAGAGGTTGAAGATAATAATACTAAAACTTTTACAAATGGGTTTCATACTGATTTGAAATATGAATACTTTATGAATGAAATATGAATGTGCATCTTCTATCTTAGAAACGTTATTATAGCCAGGATTTCAACATTGTAACTACACATATTAAATCACAGGATTTCAATCATCTAATCGTAGGAATCCCTAACTTAAAAATTAATCTGTAATGTTATTTATTAGTCAAGCATTGACGATAGTGTTATGTTAACTGCAATTAAGCAAATTTTCAATGGCGTGCTTAGGCAAGATAAGGGTATCGCAGTCATGAATTGTCACGAAATGATTGTATTTGTGCAAAATTTCTATATTTTTTCCTGGTCTCTACCAAATAGTTACATTTAACTCAGAAAACAAAATAGAATGCCCACCTGTTCGACGAATTAAGGTTAACATAAAAGGTAATATTTGACAACTACTGATGAGACGGAAACTCACAAGCATTATCATAACGGAATCATTTTTTACTTGTGTTCAAGTGGTGATTAGAAGCAAACATAAGAATATATATTATGAGACTTGGTTCTAATTCTGGACATTACATACCTAGCTATTAATTTACTGAAAAAAGCTGTTCACACGCAATATTATTTTAAAAAATATATAATTAACAAGTACATATATGACACAATTTTGTTCTATCGCCAAGTAATTAAGTGAAGCAAAATTATAACAATTATTTACTAAAACACCAACTACCTATATGCAGACACATCTACATATATGAAGAGGGAAACATACCTGCAAAAAGAAAGTTCACTCTGAACCTCCTGTTGAGGGCTGCATATACTTCTAGCTGAACACAGACCTGTCACTTCGAGTGATTTCTGATGTGAATCCTCTTCATCTTTCGATTCAATTGGAAGAAGATGAAGGTATTTTTCGTCTTCATCTTTCACGTCAATACTTAAAGGATCAACATCTTCTGAACCGGTGACTATATCAATAAACTGAGTACCGGTGTCTTTAAACTTCACAATATGCATAAATTTGGAGTCAAAAACGTTACAAATAAGTGGATTATCCTCTGTGTCTTCGGAAGTGTTAAGTAATGTTCCTGGCTGGTGATCCAACGTGTTTGGCTCTTCTAACCAAAATACGTCTTCTTTTATATTCCTCTTCAGGTTCACGCCATCCATCTCCATTATCATTGGGCAATTAAATCTTATCTGAAAATACAATCCTACACAAAGTTTATAAACTAAACACAGAAGAAAGAAATTTTTATTTAAAAATATCTTAAACTTAATTTATATATTTTAATAATTGGTTCCAAAGAGATTAGAAATACAACTATTTTAACTCGGAATTAAAACGACATTCGAATTAAACTTTCATTAAAAATGATGATATAATGCTACTTGATAAATGTATTAAAAAAACTGTTCGAAATAATTCAAGGCTGTAATCAAAATTAACGAATATAAGCGAACGAAGGTTCCTCTGAGTTCTCTATAAAATTATGTTCCTTTGAAACATTTTGAAAATGCCATTCTAAGCGAATACCCAAGTTTTTTTTTATTTTTACGGGAAAACCCCAACGCTTGCACGAACTTCATTTCATTCGTGGAAAATGATATTTTAAGGACTAAACCTTGTGTGGTGCATATTTATTTGCTCCATTGCATACCCATGGCTTTTCTACGAAAATTACAAAATTAAATTTAATCGTCAGAATTGTGGTTTAAGCTATAATGAAAACAACACACAGCACGTGAATACATATATCAAGATATCGTAAATAGAGAAGTTTATACTACACAATATAATTCGCTACCATATGAACATTTTCCAATAATAGTTAGATGTGTTATAAGTTCTGGACTGGCTACCACGTATGATTCATATTTTCCGAAAACGTATCTTTGAATTTTCGGAAACAATGTTGCTTTCTTGCCTGGCAATGTAAATATGATATTCGATAATGTTTACAGAAGTAATACTTAAGAGGCACTTTTCAGGGTAATTTTACAGGCAAAGGGTTTGTATGCAATGTATTAATTTGAAAATAACACCGTAGATTATTGTTTCCTAATGTGTCTCGTACAAAAGAAACGAAAAGGCCATTGTACTCTATAATAAAATGCATTGAGCATATCTTATGTCGTCGCTTTACAATACCTTTGAGAATGTTTTAACGGTTAACATAATTCTTTATAAATATTCTTGGGAGAATACTTTCCAGTAATGCACGTGTGCGTACAATTTAGAAAAGTTTCCGAAATGTCCAATTTTAAGTAGATCGCAAGCTAAATTCAGCAAAACATGTCTATTTTTATCGGAATAAAGAGAAAATTCCACTTAATTGTAAATCTTTCTATAACTTACTTCTGTTATATGGCATTGTATTGCGTAATTCCAATGTACTTATTTGCATTATTTCGGTTCCGTACAATGCAGAAGAATGCGATGATAAATCACTCCCACGTCTCATATCATGTAATATGATCAAAGGACGGAATAAATATCTAATATAAAAATAAAAACATATATGAAAATCAAAGAGTGATGTGAGTGCCCTAATATGCATAGCCCTTGAAAAGCTGTCCTTGCATTCATGTTCTTCCAACACGATTTTTTATTACTCTCTGCATTGGATGCATCCAAATAATTACACTCGAAATATAGTCGTCCTTGAAAGAGGTTGTGTGTGCGGGAAGCTCTTGAACGTAGTGAATTGTGACAACATGGTGACAGATATTCAAACTTGGCGTGTAAGAATAGGCTTGTGGTGTGGGAGAGTGCGACTAAAGTGTCCCCGCAAGCAGTGTGAACGAATTGTCTCAACGGAAAGTTTATACTTCGTGGGACTAGAACTTCCCATATTGTTGGTAATCGGTAATATAGAGTTAAATTCGGGTCCTGTCACACTAGAGGATGTTATTTCTAAACTCGATGTTATGGACAGAAAAATATCAAACTTATGTACAACAACAAATGAGTTGGGCAAACGCTTAGACGACTTGGCTGGTGAATTGAAAATAGTAAGGCAAGAAAATATAGAACTTAAAAATCAATTAGAAACTAATAATAGGCTGATTGATAAAATTTCTCGCGCAGAAACAATCTAATTTTCTATAATATTGAGGAAGGTCAAAATGAATCTTGGGAGGACTGTGAAAGATTGGTTAAAGCCTCTGTTAAAGAGAAGCTTCAAATTGAACTGGATCCGTTCGATATAGACAGATCGCACAGGCTGGGTAAGGGAAAAAACAGACCGATCATTGCTAAGTTTTCATTTTACAAAAGGAAAGAAGAAATATTAAAAAGTGCATATCGTGCTAAAGGGACACCCGTGCGCATAAGAAGATTTTTCGTTCACTGTCAGGAACATTAGAAGAGAACTTAACGGCTACCGAATTCAGGCTAAGGAACGTGGACAACGGGCGAGATTGCAATTTGATAAACTTAATATCGATGGGAAGTCTTACACTTTGGAGAATCTGCGAAACGAAGACGAAAGAAGGTTAAAAGATATTGTTGGTGCGTGCTCAGTGAATGTGAACAAAGGGAATGCTTCAAAGGATCCAGATGGGAAAAGAAATACTCTCTCTTTTTGTGTAGACTCCTGCTGAGCCTACGGCGACAAGTGTTGGAGAGTCTCAACCATCCAGACAAACAAGAAATGCTGCTCGAAGAGGAAGGGGCGGTCAAAATAGCATTTATTGACAAGGAAAGGATACTGACCTTGGGAGACGTAAGACTGTTAAAATGTGTTCAGTGTTGGACCAAGAACAAATACAGGTAGTTGTACTAATAATAGCGTACCCAATGAACATTTTCTAATGTACTATATGAATGCGAGATCACTCAGAAGTAAGGCATGTGAATTCTCTAGAAACATTTCAATAAACAATTATGACTTTGTAGCAATAACAGAGACCTGGCTATCTGGTGATTATTTTGATTCAGAATTTTTTGA
>JAGDQP010062188.1:1513-11916 GCA_022664845.1 Lepisma saccharinum
ATTGTGAAGGAAGGAGCTATGTTTACTCCATTCCAAAACTCAGTAGTAGCGTGAGATACCAAAACATATTTTATTTCTACAGAACCTTCTTAGTTTATATATATATATATATAAATATATATATATTTTCAATTCAATCTACTACTGAATGATACCTCTCCCGTAGGGAGAAGTTCGTCTACTGCTCCCACGTTGACCAGACGTGTTGGGAGAGGACAGCCGAAGCTGTCAACTGTGATAGCCACTTTCTTTTATTCACAGCAGCTCCCCAGTTGTTCTTACGATGCTGGGTCAACACCGAAATTTTTTAGCCCCCACCGAAATTTTTTAGCCATATATATACCTAGGTATATATAGGTGATGCAACGAAACGTCTCCATCCTTGTTTCTTAATTCAGTCGTTTGTTTGAAAAGTTCTGAAACACGTCAACTTTAGTTATGAGGAGGACGAATTGTTGTGACAAATTTAACCTTGTAGCCTCGTTCCCTGCGGTCGAGTGACAAAACCTGCAATTTTCTTAAATGGCAAGGTGGGTCACATGATGCATCATTTAAAAGCTCCTTTAGTTCTATTTGTGAATATATTATTATTTTGGAATTTCACCGAATACTTTAGGGAAATCACGTCTGAAATTTTACTGATTATACACCGGAAATTATCATAAGATGTAATTTTTTACTATTTTAAACGTTTTGAATACCGGCAACTACCCATTATACAGTATGCGGCAAAAACAACAGTACAGAAATATGCGCGTCTGACGCGCATCCACGTTATGGGAACAGCTAATGGCGCCTTGTGTGGTCCGTAGTTGTGTTGAAAGCAGTGCAGAGTACACTTGGCGTGGCGATAATGGTCCTCGCAACTGAGTAGAAGGTGTTTATCGTGGAGTACAATTCCAGTCATAAGGAGTGAGCCGTCAGGATGGATTAAGCTTGAGTCACGTTAAAGAGGAGTTCCAGGAGCAATTTTAACAAGGACGCACCGAACACCACAACATTGTTAGCTGTTGTTGAGAAGTTCCGTCGTACGGGATCAGTGTTGTATCAACGGAAGGCGTCGAAGACAGTCACGACCAACGAAAATCAGGGACGACTTCTCCGATCGTTATGAATATTGTGTGAGTCGTCAGGTAGGACATTTTAAACACTTGTTGTACCGATGCACTTTGATAGGTGTTTTATGTTACCATAATCACCTCGCATGTTCGACTTGCCTTGATTTCGTAGCATGGTTGTCATTACAGTACTGTTTGTTTTGCCGCATACTGTACAATAGAAGCATCAGCAAGCTTGGTTGCAAACAACACGATGCGTGCAGCCTGATCTATTGTGGTCTAGTGGTAAAACGTTCAATTTTGTTAAATGTCAACATGGCTCAACTGTACATCATTTGACAGTTTCTTTGATTTTATTTAATAATATTCTATTTACTTGGAAATACAGTGAATATTTTGCGTGCTATCAAGTTTCGAATTCGTACATTCTATGAATTTAAAAATTGTTAGTAGCGTTTTAAGTTACCAAATTAAACGTTCGAGGTTTCCTTCGCCAACCATCACACAATAGAAGAGAACTGTTTGGTACATCACAGCGTTTAATTTGACCGTGCTGCACCATACTTTGCGGTTTAGTTAAAAAACGTTTAATCTTCATAAATGTCAACATTATACAAGTGACAAATTATTGAGAACGGGTTTCGATTCTTCTGATAAAAATGAAATTATGTTTGGAATTACAGTAATAGTCATGCAAAATATCATGTTTATGACTGTTATATACAATAAGATTTTTTAAAAAATCACTGTTGTAGTCAAAGCTTCCGGGCACTCCTCTGTGCTAATGTAACTGATTTGAACCATATTCTGTAGCCTGGTTGCTAACGTTAACCGTTTAAGGGTAAAGTGGCGGTCATTAAGATGAAACTTATTACATATTAATAATACAGTACATTTCTTATAAATTTGGAAGAAGTCAGTTTTCAACAAAACTTGTCTCTGTTTAACTCTTCTATGAATGGAACCGTTGGGAAGACCGAGACGTCGTTGGAAGGACAATGTGCAAAAGGATCTTCGAGAAATAGGTGTTCGTGATGAAAACTGGCTTCGTGATGCCAAGGATAGAATCAAATGGCGAACATTTGTTACTGCGGCGATGAACTTGCGAGTTCCGTAAGCGATAGAGTTAGTTAGTTAGTTAGTTGCTTAATGACTGGAACCGAGTAGTGTGCATTTTCTACTGTCTTCAATGTAAAGACGTAGGGCACGGTCAAATCGATCACAGTGATGTCTCCAACAGTTCTCTTCTACTAAATGGTGGTTGTTCGAGGAACCTCGAAAGATGGAGTGGATGATAACCCTAGTAAAAACTTTTCAGTTTATAGTATGTGACAGACCAAAATTCGATATATGGTAAAGTGCTCATTCAAAAACGAAGCAAATTGTATTTTTGTAAATAGAATCAAAGGAGGTTTTAATTGCTGTGTTATTTGATCCATGTTACCATTTAAGAAAATTGGAGATTTTGAGACTAGGCCACAGCGGTTGGTGTTGCACGCTTCATGGTGATCACAACGATGCTTGCTCGTGTAGTTTCTACTGTGTAATGGATTGTGGAGGGTATTCATAACGTTTAAAGGAGCAAAATATTATTTGTTATGACAATTTCCTCTGTATAATAAGTAACACTTTCAAAAATTATTTTCCCCCAAATATTCGGTGTAATTCCAAAATAGTAACATGTTTGCAAATATAATTAAAGGAGCTTTCAAATGATGAATCAGTTGCATTTTTATTTTAAAAAATACAGGTTTTGCCACTCGGCAGTAGGGAATGGGATTGCACGTTTAAATTTGTAACAATATTTCGTCCCTCTCAAAACTAAAATTAACATGTTTCGGAATTTTTCAAACAAACTACTATATTGTGGTAATCTTGTGGGTTTGTGGGAGTCTACGAGGGTGGGAAGTATATTTTGCACCACCCTAAATAAAATAACAGCTCGTATTATGGAATGAAACTTATTGATCCTCGCAAATGTTTATATTCATTTACCGTAACTACATTTCCTCATCTCAGAGTGGCATAGTATGGCAAGAAATAAACGGCAAGATTTTTTTTTGTAGGAGAAGCATTATTAGAACAATGGAACATTTTTATAGCGACTTTTATCTGGAATCTCCAATTCTACAAGAGAAAGAAATATCTTTGCAATTTATAAAAGTTTCAAGTAACCCTTTGATGAAAGTTAATTAACTATTTATTTTTCTGTTTGTTAAAACTAAAAAAAGACTACTAAGATATTTTTTCTGGAGAAGTTACAGTCATTTTGTGTTGCATCAAAGCGTATTCAGTAATAACTTACGCTCCTCCATTTGGACCCCTATAAATTAATAGCTGCATCAAACTTTTTGGATCCGGTAAGAAGCTCATCTGATAAGTTCCACTCTCAGCAAGTCAAGGAAACATTCACTTCTTCCGAATATTGTTATAAAACTTCAGCGAATGCCAAACTCTCCTTCTTGGTTCTGGAGACAAAGTGTTAATTTTGTTGTACGTCAGCACCATGAAACAATCATGAACAAGTCGTTGTTGGTCGAGAAGCGTATCATCTAGTTATTCAGCGACCACCCATCAAGGGTTTTCCAGGGTTTTGCATCAATCGCACCAAGCAAATGACGGGATGGTACCTACAAAATCGTCCTGGCCATCTACCTTCCAAAGTTCTCTCTCCCACCCTATCCCGGACTCAGCCTGAGATGCCCAAAGGCCTTAAAATATATTTAAACTCAAATTCAAACGTATACATTCTAGTTTCCTTCCTAATATATAAGAGAAGAATGAGTTTAAAAGGCGCGATGGCTTAATGGTTAGAGCGCTCATCTCTGGCGCTTAGACTCATGGTTCAAACCCTGCTCGTGCCATGTGGCCTTTGTGGTAGGCAAACACCATGTGCGTGGTTCTTGTTTCGAGGTTCTCCCGTTTCCTCCCATTTTCTTTCCACCAATCATCCTATCATCATCCATCCGGCCTGAGCCAAAGTTGCATAACGGCTTTAAAAATTAAATTCAGAATTGAAGAATGAGATTAAATTGAATTAGTATTACTTTGTATTCTGTTAATATTGTAGCTATACGGAATTCGCCACTTCATCGCCGTTATAACAAACGTTCTACGTAGGATTCTATCCTTAGCAAGATCAAGCCAGTTTTTATCACAAACATAATAAATGTCGAAAAGTGTTATATGGTTACAAAGAAGTAATAGTCGTTGTTATAGATTAAAAACAATATTAAGCAAATGATCGAAGTAAGTATGTGGAGTTATATTGTATGTATGGTTCGATTGAATACCATAGTACATGGAAGATGGAGTTCTTGATTATTCATTATTATAGAAGCTATGTCCTCTTAGTTGTTCAGGTAACGTGCATTCCCAGTGAGATATTATTTGCAGATATTCCATACTAATCTATACAATCTTGCAATAAATTTTCTGCATTTAGCTGTAAATGTAGCTTCCTTATCTGAATTTTCATTATATTCATACAAAATTCTGCTGTCACATTTTCCATTCCCTGAATTAGGTAGATATATTCGTAATTGGTATAAGTTTCGTGGTCTAAGCCTATTTGTGAAGTACGTAGATTGACTTCGTTCGGCGAGAAAACTTTCATATGCAAAGTCAATGATGTGCTTCTGTTGTACTTAATATCCTTCGTAATCAGGTGACGGTATTGTTGCAGACAGTGGGAAATTAACTATCATGATTCAAATTTACTCATTCTTTCTAGAACCAATTTGCAGAAGTGATTTTTACCATTTGTTTTCGCTAATTTCTGCACTGTATGATTTAAAAGAAAAACATTTATAACAAGTAGGGACCCCACTGGAAACATAACAGTTTTCTAGAATCTTTTTGTTTCACTTGTAAATATCTTCTGGAGAAAAAATATTACAAATCTAGTTGATTAAATTCGTAATGGTACACTAGAAATATATTCTAATATTCACATAAACTTCAGAAGTCCATTAATGTGTATTGTATGAAAGCTACAACAAACAATTAGAATTTAAACTGTAGTATGCATATCTACGGTAACTTTCAAACGGCAGAGGTTAAAAAATATTTCGCACGTCAAAGTTGTTGAGAATTCAGTACTCATTGGTAAAACATACAAATTGACCACGCGTTCCATTTATCATTCTCAAGTTGACCTCTAGCCTCATAAGTATTTATGAACTCCATTGTTTTCTTATCTGTGATGATTTGAATCTACATAACAATCTATACTACACCATTTTTGTATCAAATGCATTCCCAGTTATAGGTCTGGTACGAACTTACAGAATCACCTGACATACATAAAATGTTGAATATATTGGCTTGGTTTTAGATCCCTAAAAGGATATAAAAAACTTCTGTGAACCAACCTTTAATATTTCGTTCCTCTGGTTCAACAAGAGCTGATTTTACTTCCGTCTTTTTCAGTCAAGAAAACTCCTTTTTCCATAGTTGAGCTGTAACAGAGAAGCAATATTCATTTTATTTTTGTGAGGAGTGGGTAGGAGGGATGAGTCCTCGAGGCATATATTCCAGTAAACACCCATACAGGATAGAACGTCAAAGTCCAATACTTTCTACTCAGCGAATGAATAAATGCTTGAGGGTAAAACTGATCGATTTACATAGAAATTGGAAAGGTAACGGTAGGGAAAGAGAGTTAAGAAGAAAGAAAGAGAGAGAGTACCAATCTTGGTGGAAAACATGTTTCGTTTTGAAAATTGTATATGACCTTTTATGCTGTATTGCTACCCGGAATTTTAAAGAGACCCTGTTCAAAGAAAGAGTGGAATGACTCGTGTGAGGTTTTGTGTATTTGAATGTTTAGTAGTTGTACTACCCCTTTCTCTACTTTTGTCTGCTAATGTTTCTACTATTTCTTGCTTATTTCACCTCTTTTAGTTTTCTGTAAGAAGAAATGATTTATTTCCTTAAGTAAAGCTCATTTTCTGTTTAAGATTTTGTATTATATTTTGTTTTACATATACATGTATATTGTATATATTACACTAGTTCTTCCGGGGGTTTACCTCAGTCACACCACGCAAATGCCTTCAATATAGGCCCTGGCCGCACCCTTTCCCGTTCCATATCTTCGCCTGAGCCTTATTTGCCTAAAGAACATAAAAAAAATAAAAATCTATATAATGCACTAGTGACATACGAAAGAGTGTACTATGCTTTTATTGTACGAATTAATATATGCTATAAATAATCAATAGCGCGTGAGTTTAAACCAAAATTTAGTTGTTATAGAAGGCCGATCAAAATTAAATCCTGTTTGAACTTTGAAAAGAGATGGTCACAAATTGAAGGACAATTTATTCAGATGAATGAAGGACTCTGTGAAGAAATCTCAAATCCTGCCTATTTTCTCAGCTAAAAGCGTACAAATTTGTCGTATTATTATGAGAAATGACGCAACATCTAATCAAATAATTACGTAAGATGTTTTGGATAGCCAATCACATTCTATGTCGCACCCAATAAAT
Organism: Lepisma saccharinum; assembly: GCA_022664845.1. Lineage (NCBI taxonomy): Eukaryota > Metazoa > Arthropoda > Insecta > Zygentoma > Lepismatidae > Lepisma > Lepisma saccharinum. The sequence goes on from JAGDQP010062188.1 coordinate 8,067, forward strand.
GTATTTGAGCAAAGTTAATGATTGAAGAGTGAAACTTGAAGGAATCTCTATACTTGTTTACTGCGGAATGTTAATTGCTTGATATTTAAGTTCCTTCCTCAGTCATAGCTACCTATAGTTGCCACGGGATAAGAACCGGTGTGGCTCTGTCCAGAAGAGATGGAGCGGAGCTCAGCGGAGGCAACAGCGGTATTGTTTTCTTTCGTGTTACGCTGCCAGCAGCCAATGGTAGGGACGTCTGGTGCTGGTTGTCCGTGATTGCACACCGTTTCTTACACCGTGGCGACTGTAAACAACACAATTGAAACCCAAAATGTAAAAGTTGTTTTGTGAAGATTTTTCTTGATATGATTTGTGAAATCAAAATATCGATTATAAAAATCACTCTCGTTGTGAACTACCGATCTCCAAACAAGCCACTAGATAACCTAGAAAGCTTTGAAAACGACATGCTTATGATTAAAGATGAATATAAGCATCGCATAGTAATGGGTGATTTAAGCTTCGACGTCTTGCGGAATTCAAGGGAATCCATGGATTATAAATGTATGCTTCAGACACTCGACTTAAACTTGTGTCACCTGGGATCCACATATTACTCAGTAAGCTATGAGTCTGCTATTGATTATATCGCAGTATCATAGCTCGAGAAAACGGCTAAATTTGGCAAACTTCCTGTCCCTGGCATTTCCCGTCATGATTTGATCTACCTAGTATATTAACTTAATCCCCCAAAAGCTCAACATAAAATAATAATCTATCGAAATATCAGAAATATAAATAAAGAGAATCTACATGCCCTGGGAGTTAACATATAATAGGTCGTCGGACGAAAATTTAGATATTTCTTAATTCACATATAATGTATTTGTATGACAAACGTGCACCACCAAAAGTTAAAGAGTGAAACATAATTCAAACCCTTGGATGACGGATTATATACAACAGCTGAGACTGGAAAGAGATAAAGCCTACAAGAAATACAGGAAAGAAGTAAATGCTAAGTCCGAACTTTGTCAGGAATCTTTTCAGATTGACAAAATACTCAGAAACCAGTGCACCCAAGCTATACGACGGACACAAAAATCATATTTTGAAAGTTTAGTGGAAGATCTTAACGATAGCATGCAACTATGGAGGAAACTTAACAATTTAGGCATAAATATAAAGAGCAAAGATGAATATATTTCTGTAGATTCTAACATATTAAATGAATTCTTTTCCCACCCCCGTACTGATATTGATACGACTGTGAAACACGAAACTATTAGCAAGCTTGCAAATAATAGCAAAAATGATATGTCCTATTTCACTTGTGTTTCCACAACGGAAGTTCATCAGGCTATCAATAAGGCTGTTGGCCCAGACGGCATTTCAATAGCTTTTATAAAAATGATTCTACTTCATGTCTTCTGCTCAGTAACGATAATAGTAAACCAGTTTATCATAACAAGTGTATTTCCATCTGCTACACTCGACCCATACGAAAGGTTAACACTCCATCTGCGCCTAATGAATACCGACCCACATTAATATCCTATCATGTCTTTCCAAAATACTAGAATTTGTTGTACACTAGCAAGTCATTCAACACATAGTTCAAAATAACTTACTCATAGAGAACCAATCCAGCTTAAGAAAAGGTCACAACACAACGACAGCCCTTATTAAAATCACAGATGACATTCGGCAAGCAATTGATCAACGAAGAGTAGCCATCTTAACTCTATTAGACTTCAGTAAAGACTTTCAGTCAGTTGATCACGACGTTCTTCTTGCAAAATGAGAACACAATTTTAAATTTACCAAACATACAATCCGATAGTTTAAATCATATCTTAATGACCGTAAACAGGCAGTTTCAAATAAAAATCCTTGCTCTGTGTGAAAGAACATCACTTGTGGAGTTCCACAAAGATCAATTCTTGGACCTTTGTTATTTTCGATATCTATGAATGACATTGGTTCACAATTCACTGAAAGTAGTTATCACTTGTACGCAGATGACGTACAGGCATATGCAACATCTTACTTAATCATCTTGCCAGTGCAGTTAATAGAATAAATTCTGATCTAAAAAATATACATGTTTGGTCGGAACGCAATGGTCTGGCGCTAAATCCTAGCAAATCCCAATGCATAATAATAGGGTCCCCAAATATGGTAGCAAAAATCAGCAGTCTAAGTTCGTATGTTCCGAAAGTTCAAATAAGAAACGAAGAAATTAAAAGAGAAAATAAAGTCAAAAGTCAAGGTATTATTCTTGATGAAACATTATCATGGTCGGAACATGTAAAACAAATATTCAAGCGAGTCTATAGAAAAATGCACACACTCAGTCTTTTGAAAAACTGTTTTCCTTCTTGTATTAGAATCAACTTGGTACAGTCTCTCTTGTTCCCGCTCTTCGATTACTGTGATATAGTGCATAACTATCTGTCTATTACTCTAGCGAATAGATTGCAAAAAAATACAAAATAGATGTGTTTGGTTTATTTTCAATGATAGAAAGTATGATCATGTATCAAGCATGTTCAACGCACTGGCATGGCTAAAACTAAAGGAGAGAAAAACGTTTCATATTTTTCTTTACTTATTCAAGGCAGTAGCTTTAAAGTCTTCTCCATATCTAGTTTCCATGTTAAAGCCTGTCCACCTCAATCATAACATTAACATCACACAATAATGTCACCCTAAAGATACCAAAACACAGACCTGAAAGCTATTCGAAATCATTTGCAGTGTACGACATTAAACAGTGGAACAATCTTCCTTCGGCAATTCGCACAGCGATCTCAGTCAATAGCTTTAGAAATAAACTTTATAGTCATTTTCTTACACTTGCCCATAGCAGTACAAAACAATGTTAATTTTATTGGAAGGATTCTCTTCCAGAAATAAATAAGATGTGTCGTCAATCTGCCTGTACTCTTGCTTCAATTTTACTTTCGTGAGCGCAGCACATTAAAAATATATATGTATGAGTATTTGAGTGTGTGTGTATGTGAGTGTTTGTTGGTGGGTTTCTATGTAGGGTGTGGGAGGGGTACTTACTGTGTTCATGTCGGGGGAGTGGGTAGAGGGATGGGCTAGAATGGGATAAAATTAATATTTTACATATTTTGTCATTATAATAAATTTTTTATTGTATTTTTATATCTATATGTGCAAGTATGCATCATGGTTGGGTGGAAGACAAGGTTATCAGCCTTAACTTTGTCATTTTAAATAAAAGTCTAAATAAATAAAAATATTAGTTCTGTGGAAATTGCTTCGATTTGCTTTAATTTTGGACACTAGTGTATTTATATTTATAGGTTACTATTATAATAAACCATTAGTTGTTATAACTTAGTTAGCACAGCAAAATTCGGTATTTTCAAGATACAAAACAAGTAGGTTCTTCAACGCGGAACATTCGTACAATTTTGTCATTTTGTCCTTGGTCTTTTAATGTAGAGAGAGAGAAAAATTCTATGCATACAGAAACCTGCAACGAATTTCACAGGGGAACAGACAGTGTGGAGAAGTCACTTAAATATTTATAACGAAACCATAGCTTTGATGTCAAGCCCGTTCTCAATTCTGCGTTTCCCTTATAAAAGTAGTGTAGTACAATACGTATAGAATAAACAGTGCTAAACAAACGAACAACTAAAATTATTTTCTGTTCTACGTTTTACCCAAAGTACTGCAGAGATGGAAGAGAGAAAATGAGAACCCTAATGAATATACGAGTAGAAACTAGTTTGAATAAACTTAAAGGTGATTAACTTAATTCCAACCGGAGAAAGTAACGTAGATGTATAATGATATGGAATTCTCGCAGCTAAAACAAGGTCATATATAT
>JAGDQP010062189.1:0-11915 GCA_022664845.1 Lepisma saccharinum
TTTCGACCTTCCTCAAATTCAGAAATCACCTACTTCCTTTGGGGAATTCCTTGCGCACTAATCGCACATTTTTGGAATGTTCATTTTCAAATAGAGCAGATTTTAAAGTCTTAGACGGTAGTGTTAGAAATATAAAGGTCTAAAAATCATGTGAAACAATTGACAAGATACGTTTAGTAATTTTTCATCAAACTAAATCATCAACACATGGTGTGGCCACACTTGGAAACTGCAGAATACAAATTTCCGAACATGTAGGTTGTACTGCGTTAGCATTTCCTTTATTTATTTATTTTCTATGTACACATACACACATTTTTAAACAAAAGTTGTCAATACCTGAAGATGATCTTCGGTGTAAGATCGAATAGTGTTTCGTGTAATTAGTGAAGAAACATTATCTTAATTAGAGGACTACATCGTGTGTAAGTATAGTATTAACTTACAAATTTAGTCCTCCGAGCACAAGAAAATCCAGTTATTCATAATTTTAAAGTTAACTGCTTTTAGTCTAGGCAAAAATTTGTTGAAACTTTTGTGTACTATCCTTTGACTTCTCTAAGTGAGTTCATTTATTGTTTTCTGGAACTCAAACTATTGATTATAACGTCTAAAAGTAACAAGGAAATAGTTAAAGATGCACATACAAGCCGAATACTGAGTGTAATCTCTGTAATTCCTGATTTACATTGTAACTAACTTTAGAAGAGAAAGGATGCAAACTTATTCATTCTATTTGGTACAAGTACAGTCTAAAGAAACTTATATGTAAAGTTTTCCAGTAGTCAGTTTAAGGAAATGGGCTGTTTCTTCAGTTGGTTTGGACATCTCCACAAGGTCGAGACATTTCAGGGGGTTCATTTTATGTGCCACTTACTGTACATATTTAAATCCTGCACGACAAATTATGGAGTATTTCTAATGTAGCTTCACTTTTTCACACTAGCGATTATACCTTTTGTTTTCAATTATTTGCTTGAATTAGTTTTATCAAGTCTCTGGCGTGTCAGTTATGAATTTATTTCATCTCTCTCGGGTCGGATAGTAATGCTCTTACATGGTCGTAAATGTAAAAAATAATTAAATAAATGAAATTAAAACGAAGGCAACATACTACAGTTAGAATACAAAGTGTTTACCATTCGAAATTTTCTTGTCACATAAAGAATTTAAACACTCATGAACTTACTAGTAAAGATATCATCTTCGATGCATGAAATTTTATTTTAAGTTTTTCTTCACATGCAGGAGTGGTCGCATTTATTAATTATATTTTCTCCAAAATATGTTCCTGTACAAAATGAATACCAAAAGACTATTTTTAAATTGTTTCCCTTTAATTAAGTATTTTCGCGTCATGGTCATATTTTCAATATGGTCGATGTGATATTTTCGTAATGTCGACATTTACTAAAATCTAAATATCTCTGAATCTTAAGAACTAGAACCTTGAAACAAAAACTAATATGCAGCTTAAGAAGTGAACTATATTATGCTTCAGTATTGTCCATATTCTTTATCACTGCAGTTAAGCATAATCCTAAAAGTTAAGCATAGTGTTTGTTCAAAGTTCATCTTTGAACCAAATTTATCATAAGAAGTAAGTCGAAGACCTTCAATATTTACAACTACAACCATTTCCTGGCACTATGTATTTTAAGTGCCCATATTTCGGCCTTCTTGGGCTACAATAAACTTCCATATGTAGAAGATTAATTGATACCTGTATATTCGCCAATCACTTCCAATTTGAAAATAATATATAAATTGACAAGGAAGGTCCTGCCATTGGTAGCCCCCATTCACCTATATTGGCGATTATAGGTACGAACTATATATATATATATATATCCAGTCATTCATTCTATTATTGCGTTTTGTGAAATGTATTAGTTATCTTGATAATATCCTCTCTATCCACAATACTAATGAAAAGTTTGATTTCCTTTTTAATAATGTTAATTTGGTGCATCCTGAGATTAAAGTTCACTAATATTAACAATCAGGCTCCTTAAACGTTCTATATTTCTGTTACTGGCAACAGTTCCAAACTGGAGGAAAGTTCCTGTACAGGAAAGTAATTTTAGGCTCACCTTATATTCACCAAGAATCTATCCACTCCTTTCTAACAAGAGCCGGCATCTAAAAGAACTTTTTCTCTGAGTTTTTAATTTGTAATAACAAAAAGGCACTGTCCGAAATAGTAGATTATATTTTTGCTTTAGGTAACAAGAATGAGCATAGTAATATTACGAAAATAGCAGGTAGCCAAAAATCAACATTTAAAATCCCTAACGTATAATGTCTGACCTTCCAGCAGTTTTTAAAGCACCTAGAAACTAGAAAGTTAAGGTTAGTGGACAAGCTGGAATTTCGGAAAAATCAAAGACTCGCATTTACCCTGCTAAGTACCCCAATAACACCTTCTAAACACCGAGAATCGAAATTGCACATCTCGTTGGACTAGAAAGCTGAAATATAGGATGAAATTTCGTAGGCAGGTTGGAATTTCGAAAAAACTTTAAAAAAATTACAATTACTCTACTATGTACCCTAATAACTCACCCAAATTTTTGGAAATCGACTTCCCGTTGAGCTAGAAAGCTTAAATTTGGAATGAAGATTCGTAAGAGCCCAACGCTTAAATTTGGGATGAAGAACCCAACGCGTGTTGGGTTGGGATTTCGGGAAAAATCAGAAATTTGGAATTTCCTCGCTAAGAACCCCTATAATACACCCCAAACCCGCGAATCAGTGTGCCAAGTTAGAAAGCTTAAATTCCGCATGAAGATTCGTGGGAAGGTTGGAGTGTCGGGGAATATCAGAAATAGCCAGTTACCCCGTAAATACCTCAATACTATCCCCAACCTTCAGAAATCGAGAATGAACTTCCCGTTGGGTTAGAAAGCTGAAATTCGCATGAAGATTTGTGGGTATGTTGGAATAACAGAGAAAACGAAAAATGACATTATCCTGTTAAGTACCCCCAATGTTACCTCGAAACCGTGGTTGTCAAAAATGCACTTTTCATTGGGCTAGAAAGCTGAAATTCGATATATGTGGGCAGGTTGGAATTATGGGGAAAATGAACATTTTCCAACTAACCCGTTAATACTTCGATCACAACTCCAAATCAAAGCATTTTTACAATTTATGTTTTTATTCTACTATAGTTAACAACTTTTATTTATTTTTTATGTATTTCCCCACAACATGCTTCCAGTACATTCCGGAACTGTTGTTTTGGTGTTGTGATGACCATGTATACTAGGGTGGGCAGTTTTTTTTTTTTTTTTTTTTTTTTTTTTTTTTTTTTTTTCATAGTGTGGTTTGAGTTATCATCAAAAGTTTTGCATTGGTACCAAATAAAACCATGCCAAATATGGCCGGCCTGAAACAATATTTAACCGGGCCCCATGACCCCTAAAGGGCCCAATTGTTTTTTTTACAAAACAAGGAATAAAAATATACCAGTTTCCACATGTTGGGGTTCGAGTAGTTATGAAAAATTGTGCGTTAGTACGAAATTTAGCCATGTCAAATATGGCCCTTTTTGACCATTTTTAAACAAAAATTTTCTCGGGTTCCGGGGCCCGGCTAAATATTTTTTGGTCCGGCTGTGTTTCGGCGAACAAGGATAACATACATTCTACAACTTTTGCACCTTACTCAAACTCAACTGTCTAAAAGAAATTTTTTAGGTGGGCCGAAAAACTTTTGTTTTAGAAATTTGAGTGTGAGTAGTGTGCAAAAGTTGTAGAATGTTATGTTTGTTCGCCGAAAGACAGCTGGATCAAAAAATATTTAGGCGGGCCCCGGAACCCGTGAAAATTTTAGTTTGCAAACGGCCAAAACCGGTCATATTTGGCATGGCTGTATTTGGTACCAATGCACAATTTTTTATGACAATTTGAACCCCAATATCTGAGAAAGAAAAAAAATTCGGCCCAACCTAATGTATACTCATAAATGATAGCTATGAAAATGCCTGACGGTGGCAGACTTAAAAAAAATTAGTACAATTAATCAAATTCTTAACAACAAAAATTATCCAAATTTGTGGACCTACCGACTTACCCAAAGATTACACAAAATTTGAAAAGGAGTTTTCAAGAAATATAACTTCATTCTCGCTTTACGTCTACCAAGTAATGTTGAAAAATCCCTTACAAACTACAAAGGTTATTACTCGGATAAACAGCAATCATCAGGTATTCATGAAAAGACTTGATGTCTTTTGTTTAACAGAAGGGTACATTGGAATGACTAAACGAATCTTGCAGTTTATAATAATTGAATATGAAAGAGACTCAGATTTTCTAAATCCAGTTTCTGGCTTGCCGTAGTACCTCCACATTGAAAAATTCAATATCGATCCTCACGTATAAAGCTTAGTCTAATAGCGATAGAGCAGTAATTATGCAGAGAACTACCTCCAAATACAGGTGGGGAAATCCTTCTTGAATCCCTTTCCTTCACACATTGTTTTACGGGAAATGGGACTTACCTCTAGACACACACAATCAGTAAGTAAAATAATTTTAATTTTCTTCCAAAAAAATTTAAATTACAAAATATATAAAATCCTACAATTTTACTCCGTAACATACATTAAAAAAAGACTTAGTTTGCATTGTCTCAAACTTGACCACTTCAAACTAAAAGCTAAGTTCACATCCCTTAGTAATTTTCGCGCTTCCCCTTTAACTTCACGTCCTTATCTGGCAATATTGTTAGTTTTAAACATAAACATCGTTCCAAAGCAACAGAATAGTGTTTTCTCTAATTCTTACACTTCTCTTTCACTTGTATATACTTTTGTTCCTTTTCCTTTCTTTTTACTGCGTATTTTTTTATTTTTCTCACTGACAAAGCTACTACTATTTTTTAAAGGTAGTGAAACATGTTAGAAACACATCGGATTTAAGTGATAGTGGGGCTCCAAGGACAAACAAAAGACAATAATTAATATTCCTAATAACTTAAGTTTGTAAACTGTTAAAAATGTAAAACTTCCAGAAACTGTGTTGATACCTATTCATAATAATAATAATAATAATAATAAAAAGTCTAGACTTGAATATAAATATTTTAAAAAGTTGAAGAAATACGTAGAATGTATTCCCTTTAACTTGATGCCAGTGGTTGTTATAAAACTCTTAAATGTAATTGCGAGACAAGCATTTATTTAATGTATTTTTGAGTTGTAATTGTTGTATGTTACTACATACATGGTGTGTCAAAAGCAAGGCAATCTCTCTAAATATAGTATGAATGAAAAAATGTATAAGTGTGAACATTTGCATAACACTTAGATGGGTAGGGCAAAACCTTTTGGTCATATGGTGGTATTTGTCAGCCATTTTGGAGGTGGTAGCTATCTTACACCTTGCTCGAAACTGGCGTAAGCCATAGTGCTACATACATTTAATTTTATCTTATCGAAATTTTTTAATGGATATATAGTCATACGGTACGGACTAGGCTGAAAATTTATCACAAACATTGGTTAAAGTACTTTTGACCTAATTTCATATCTGAAAGAGAATTATGGAGAAGTGTAGTAAATTCCCTTCACACTAAATTCACGTGTCCTTATCGCCTACAAGAAAGAAGTTAGGTCAAGATTAGCTTTACCAACGTGTTTCTGGTTTCCACATCAATATATCACATGATGCCTTTCTATTTAAAAATTGCGAGCAATGTTCAGTTGGCTGGTAGGTACCGCCATATCGCTTAATGGACCTTACCCATCTAAGTATTATGTGAAGTTTCACACTTCTATCCTCTCTTGTTCAGAATATATTTGGGGATATGGCTCTGACTATTCATTTACTCTGTCCATAGTACTATAAATCAATTACAATGTATTAAATAAATGTTATTTACATATAGATTATTACAAACTCTTTCTTGTCTAACAATTAAAAAAGAGGTATCCATCAGACCCTAAGTTGGTCCCTCTTCAATTTACATTTTGTTAGTCGAAGGTGCTTTACAGGGAAGTAAGTAACGTTAAAAAAAGAGCTATATTTGAGTGGTGTATGCATATTAGTCCTATTATATTTATATTTACATTTCATTAGGAAATCTCAGGGTGTAGAAGTGAAACAGAAAGCTTTTCAAAGCTATCACTCATTATCCTGTTTTACATTAAGAAATCTAGTTTTCTTCTTCGTTTTCAACACTCCAATCAATAATCGCCCTAATTGATTGCAATGCTTCCCTTGCTGTGATTTTGACATCTGTCGTAACCTAAGTACCATGTTACTGAGGGAGTTTGTGTACAGCAGCGAGCAACTTTCGCACCTACTTTGCACTGATAATACCAAGGCAGCATAGCAGAGGGGCTATATTGGATCCGAAGGTTGAATGTCTCGATTGTATTTCACTCCGAGGATATCGTTTGATTCCTTATACACAAGTCTTGGGTTGGTGCGAATGAAATGACCGTTGTGACGCCTGGTGGGGAACGCACCTCAGCAAAACAACACAGGGATCGACTGAGGTCACGCGTCTAATGTCACAAACTCTCTATACATACAGCAAAAAGGCTGTGGTACCCAGACAGTCAGGAGGAAGAGTGTTGTTGAACAGGGTCGTATGAGAATGCACCATGGTGAACACAGAATTCCAAGTGACTTTTCTTTATGAATTCAGACTGAGGTATTCTACACAGCAAGCCGCAAAAAAACATTAATAATGCATTTGGGACAGGTATGACGAATTATTACACCATTTTCGGTTGGTTTGTCAAATTTCGTTGTGGTGACACAACATTGCAAAATAAGTCCCGTGGGCACCGACCAACCTATTTTCGGATGAGCTGCTTAGGAACATCGTGGAAGCGTACCCTCGGAAAAGTGTTCGTGCCATTGCAGACGAGTTAGGCATACACCATACCACTGTCAATCGGCGGTTCCGTGGGATCGGTAAGGTGAAAAGGTTCGACTTATGGATGGTGCCACATGAATTGACACCGGCCAATAAGAATCGCCGTCTGGAGGTGACGGTGTGCAGTTCTAGTGTAAGGAATAAACGGGAAGGTTTCCTGCATGGGATTGTCACTTCGTATGAAAAATGGATCTGCTACGACAATCGTAAACGGTCAGGACAAGGGTTGGATCGTGATCAACGTCCAGGACTGTGTCCTAAACCATCTTTCCACTTACGGAAGGTGCTGTTGCTGGTGTAGTGGTCTATGGTGGGAGTGATCCATCAGGTCTTTCTCAGGCGAGGTGAAACCATCACTGCAGATAGTCAGTGCTGAACTCCATGAAATGCACCGCAGGCATTAAACAATGGTCAACAGACATGTCTTCCTCATGTTGCATGATATTGCCCGCCCACACGTTGCGCAAAGAACAGTGCCGGCTCTCCATGAGTTGCAATATTAAACCCTTCCTCACCCGCCGTATTATCCCGATCTTCTCCCAATGACTACCACCTCTTCCGACATCTCGATCACTTGGCAGAGAAGACCTTCCCTGATGATCGGGCGGTGTAACATGCAGTTGAGGATTTCTTCGGATGCAGACGTGGACTATTTTAATTAACTTTTTTTTCGTTTGTTTGTTTGTTTGCGTTTGGACATGACCGCACCTGGGGCGGACGTTTTACTCTCACCAACCCAATAGGTTATAAAGACCGACATCGCAGAAATATTCGTCTGTATAGGACTTCCCTTGTTTCAGTTGGTATATTCCTACTGTTAGATTACATAATTCTTGGAAAGTCTTCAAACTCTTAGGTGGTCTTGAGGATTTATCGATACCCCTCCTTTTTCACTGAATGTTCTATGTTTTCGTATGGTTTTCGCGAGAAGACCTTCTACCAATTTATTGTAATCGTAAAGAAAAAAAAAAATAATGTGTGTCAGTCATATTTTTTAACTGGAAGTATAGCGTGTATAATGAAGAAGAGAAAGTTCTAAATACACCGCATCTGGACATATGTGGAAAATTCTGTGGAAATAATTATTCGATATTTTTTCCCGAAACTTCGGCGATGTATAAAACAGGTTAGGGGTCTACTACAAATAATCAGTGCAGACTTCAAGGATACTTTTCCTGAGAAGGGGGGGTTCAACTTTGGAACTACTGGGGCTAGGAATTTTATTTATGACATTTAGGAATCTAAGACTCTGGTCAGGATACGGGAGGGGAAAGGATTCGGGAAAGTGTCGGCCAGAGCCTATGTTGAAGGTTCCATCCCGGCATTTGCCTGGTATAACTGAAGAAAACTCTGGAAAAACTTCAGTCAGGATGGTCAGCCGCTGGGATCGAACCCACGACCTCCTTAATCCTACGCCAACGCTCTACCGCTAAGCTTCGGCTGCATGATACAGGACTAGGAAGGTAATTGAGGTGTCGTTGGAAAGGTCTCGGCAAAACGAGTTCAAACCTGTATCATTTAAGCAGATCGCAGGGGCGAATCCCGAGTTTCTGGGAGAATTTCAACTTTAGAACTACTAGGGCTAAGAAGGTGGTTGATGTGTTGTTGCGAAGGTCTAGTCGCAATACTTTTCAACGGAACATTGATCATCATATAGGATGCTCGCTGCTGAAGCCTGGCGGTAGCTTATATGCACAGTCCCCGACTGGGCTCCGCCTCACTTGCTTTAAAATATATATATATTAGACCAGTCGAGTAGAACTTTTCCTGTGGGTAGGTAATATACAGCCCTTCAATTTCTGTAAGTTGTATGTTTTAATAGCTTTCGAACTCTTAATTATTAGTACCAAAATGTTGACAAAAAAAATCTTTAGACCTATGGAGGAAGAAAACGATGCATCTCGATAGGATGATTTCTTTGTACACACAGTCAGGGAGATGGGAGGTAAAATTTAAAGCCTTACAAAAAAGTATTTCAGCAAGATCGTGTCGAAACCTACCTTGAAATTTTACACACAGTTAACACAATAAGGAGAAATAAGTGCGCAATGAATTACCTGCCGGTTTCAACTACAAGGTAATGAAATCGATGGATCAAACGTATGGGGTAAGCGTTATTGATAAGCCCTCGTGAACAGCTGGAGCAAAGTTGTCCCTATCACGTGACTTCATGCGTGGGACAGGATATCACTCGCTAAGTCCGTAAGTCCGCCAGTTATTCTGTCGGTACTAGCAGAAGGTAGTGAATATAGGTTAGTCATTACGTATTCTTTGAGGAAAGGAAGTGGTAAATCTGGCCAATTCTTTATGTACAAGTATTTTTTTTTTTATGAAAAAAAAAATGTTATACATGAAGGAAATGAGTGAATACGTAATTAAACTTGCAGAAAATTATCTGTTAGGAATCAGTGGAAAATTCCTTACATGTAGAAGCAGAAAGGTCTCAGAAGCAAGACAGTAGTACCGATACCACATGGGCAGTGAATCAGAAATGGTGTGTGGAATCAGTATGAACCTGCAAGTCGGAAGAGAAACAAAAAAGAAAGGAAAGAAACGCAAGTTCGGAACCAAAGAAAGGCTGGGCCGATTTGGGAAAAACACTTTCTCCATGTAAACCTCCTAATGTTATATAAATTAAGCTGCAAAGCTACGAGTTCAATATTTTGGTTTGTTGTTTTCAAAGACGTTCCACATGTTACTATTTTAGAGTCCTTACACTTCTTTGCAAGCCCTTTGAATTTCAATTTCAATTTTGAAAGAGTAAAACTCGCCTAGGACATGTCAAGAGAATTCCATAATATTTCGACCATTACACTGAACTACATTGGATTTCAGTCTGTTGTACAACTTAGAATTTATGCTTGTGTGCACAGATTCACCGAGTATTCTATTATGTCTGGATAACATGTGTAACATTCGTTCCTGCAATAAATGTAGTGTGAAATGCACTCTCGTGGCAGTGAGGTATTTTTGATGCCGAATTATTTTGCTATACGGAATACTCGTAATGTTTTGCAGCCGTAATGAACTGGCGCGGCAATCCTAATACTGAGCACATTCCGTTTCATGATATGCTTAGTTACATTGAAATGTTACAAATTCTCAATAGTAACAACGAAGGTACGACGTTGCCGTTAATAAATTGCAGAAAATTTAAATCTGCAAATGTCCTCTAAAAGTCTTTTCCCGAGCAAGCAGACGTGAGAAAGTGTTTATTTCTGACGTCTAGGAATAGATCACAGTCGCCTTATTCTTCTACAGACCATTCATAGCTGTCTGCTATTGCGTTTTTGTCCACCGCGTGATAACCTGTGTAATAGAAATTTAAGCATTTGTCACCTTTTATTAATTTATCCTAGCTACGATAATTTCAGAGAACACTATTGGTGTCCCCAATAAAAAGGCATAAATTCTTAAGAATGATAAAAGTGCCAGAATTCACGTTTTAGTATATTTGAGAGATACAGATTCTTCCTTTTTTTCAGACACGGGACTGTTCTTAATTGTGCTGTGTATTAATTGTTTTGTTAATTAAGAATATCCCAACTTTTTTTTTTTTAAATTTGTTTAAAGATCTTTTCCAATTTCTATTCGCCTTTTAAAGTCATCTTGCAGGAGAACGTATAACCTGCCCCTCACCGATTTGTTCAAATTGTTTTGTTGTATACACGTCAGGAAGAAAACTAGTTTATTGTGCAGTACTGTATATAGCGCGTTGTGCTAACTGTATTGTATTCATAAGTTATTGTATTAAGAATGGTTGGAGCGTCTGACTGGCATAGCATTGCGTGGTCAGATCTCTTTCATGCACTTCTTTTCGTTACTATTACAATAAAGAAAGTTATATTATTTTATTTGTATCTATTTACTGCTTATTATTTGTCTCATTACTCATTGTATGGTGTGGCACTTCAGTATATTCTGCTATACTGTTTTTAGACAGATACATTTAGCAACATTCCAATGATAAAAACAGTACAAAATAAATTAATTGTATTGTATGATTACCCTTTTATGTCGTATTTCATTTCGTTGTACAGTCTGTATATTCTTGTACAGAGATATTATTATTATCATAAATAATGTTCTGTTTATTTCTTTTTACATAAAATGATTTTATATTCTCCTGTTACGGTTTTTTTTTTAACACACAAATGCCGTTAAAGTTGTAATAGCAAACATTTTTTTTTAATTTCTTGAAATTTTGCGCAAAATCAATATAAAAACCTAAACGGAAAGCACGAAATACACAAAAAGTAA
This sequence comes from Lepisma saccharinum, assembly GCA_022664845.1. NCBI lineage: Eukaryota > Metazoa > Arthropoda > Insecta > Zygentoma > Lepismatidae > Lepisma > Lepisma saccharinum. The sequence continues at coordinate 11,155 of JAGDQP010062189.1, forward strand.
GATTCTCTTTGTTTCATTACTAAAAAAAAGAAAAGTGCATTTCAGATGGTTTGACCATGCGATTCTGTGAATGTTAGCCAGATGCTCTAACTACTTTGGTGCAGCAGCGTATGAATACAATATAATTGGAACAACTTATATGCAACACGAAAGTGTACAAAACTGGATTTTCTCATGAAAGATTGAATATTGCGCGTTGATAATTTGTCAAATTTATTTTCCCATTGATGGTCTTGAGATGAAACAATTTTATAACAATCTGTGAGGAAGACGACTAATATGTTCCCGTATCGCAGCAGCTTTAAATTGTAGTGCTGTACTGTTCAGAAAATTATTATTATTACTAGGACATCCCCAATAGTGTAATGTTCATATACATTATTATATTTTTTATCTTTATCCTCTCCCTTAAAACAATAATAATACAATTTCATTTGGAAATCCAATACCCAAATGGCATGTTTAGTGTAGATACTTCCATTGGTATGGAAAAAATTTCAAATATTTAATTTTTGAAAGGTTGACAACACTGACTCTGACACCTCTATGAAGAATCCCAGAAATTGCCAAGGTTGGTAACACTCATTCATTAAATTGAAATGATACAAACCGATCCCAGGCCAATGTACCAAAACTGATTTGGATCAGTTCACTGTTTGAAGCGTGATAAGATTCCGTACATTTTTTTTAAGAACTCATTGAAAACAACAGTGCTTTTTCTCAATTTATAAATTAATTAATCTGTTCTTCTTAATTATTGT
>JAGDQP010062190.1:1477-11915 GCA_022664845.1 Lepisma saccharinum
ATTAGGTAACACACCACTCCAAGCAAGTGAGTGTGCAGGACCGATGATAGAACACTAAACTTCAAGGTAGTGAGAGTGCCAGGGTCGATGATGGAGTACACCACTCCAAGCAAGCTACTGTGCGTAGGTAGATTTCCACTCCAAGCAAGTGAAAACGGTTTAGAAGAGGCGACCACCCTAAAGCAGAGTTACGCTGGTTACTGAAGCGGTCCCTCTTTCATATTGTACTACAAGAATTTTCTATCGTCCTCTTTGAATTTGTCCCACGATACATTTCCTACGACACCTCAACCACTTTCGTTGCTTTAGTAGTTCCTAGGTTGAAAGTAATTGGGTTAAAATGAATTGACCCTATATCTGCTCCCCTGATGCAATCGGGATGATATATACAGATTTGTACTTGTCTTGTTGATACCTTACCAACAAGAGCTCAAGCACTTTCGTAGACCTAGTAGTTGCTTAGTTGAAAGTTACTAGGTGGAGGTGATTCCCCCATCTCTGAACTCAACCTTGGTAACTGTTTGGTCCGAGGCGTCCCGCTAGCAAGTCAAGAGTTTCGGGTTGGAATCCTGACTGGAGCAGGTATTTTTGTGGATTTTAGAGACAACTCAAGACGGGCCGAAATAATTAATTACTAAAATGGCCCAAAATACAAAGGTTTACCGAAGGTTTTGTTTATCTTAATAAGGACCGCTAGTGCCTTTTTTTCTCCATACGTATAACAGAAATATGTTAAATCTCACGATCCCCATATCGTCCAAAATTACAATTTTCATGGTAGCTGTAAGGAGGTTTGACCAACATATATATATTTTTTTAATTTTCGAGATGTCCGATTTTGACAAAAAAAAATATTTTGGTAATATACAATTTTGTACCACCCTGTCAAATGTCGTATCAAATAAAAGCTTTGAAATGAGCCCTCTCCGAGCTCTCTAGCACAAATTATTACAGAGTAATAATAAATTTTGTAAAGGAAAATTTGACATCTTTTTTGTGATTTTTGAACTTTCATAGAACGAAATCCAGTGAGTCAAAATGAAAAAAACAACAACTAGTTTTTTTATATTTTCGAGGGTTACTAGCAATAAACAAAAAAGCATTGAAATCCTAGAAGGTGAGGTAGAATTTTGGTGAAAAGTGTGAGGATTTAACATGGAATGACCCAGAAATAGAAATGACATTTCTGGTAAAGTAAACCAATCTTTTCAGGTGGGTGACGTAGAAGAAGTTCGTGCTTTAGCCGAAGTTTTTTGCAGAAACAGAAAATCACCTTTACCAATTGGTTCCGTGAAGTCTAATATGGGACACACAGAAGCTGCGTCTGCCGCTTGTTCTATTAGTAAGGTTATAATTGCACTGGAGACCGGTATCATTCCACCGAATCTACATTTTAAGACTCCTAAAGCACAAATTGCACAAGAATTGAAAACAAAATTACAGGTAAGTTCATATCATATTCATACATATGCAATGATAAAAATAATCTTACTGATAAATAGAGCTAGGATTTTTCTGTAGTATCACATTGCATTGCAACAACTTAATTGACTGATGTCGCTGTAGTAGTATAATTATCAATCTTGTATTATATGGCAATGACTACTTTTCAGATTAATTTTCTCAGGGACATCTTGTCTAGTTCTATCCTCTATAAATGACATCAAATCCACGAAGTGAATATACTCTCATCATGTAAACAGTACTTTCTCACGTTAAGAAATTAGCATGCCTTACTGCAGGGATTTCTTAAGGCACTGTTGGGGTTACACTAACTTTACGTACAAGTTAAGTAGGAGACTAATTCTTCTACTTTTTGTCGATAGATCTTTTCAGCATCTTACGACCTTATACGTTATTAGTTAATCATAAGATAAACTACGTGTTCAATGCAGGTTTTATTACTTAGAAGAATCAATTTAAATCATAATGTGTTTCTCTGTGGATTTCCTCTATATGAAGTCCCTCTGATTGCGTGTAACCCTCATTCACAATACTATACATTGAAGGACATGAACAACAGCAACATTAACAGTCCATTAGTAAGGGGGAATGGGGTTCGAGCCAGACTCTAGTTTTGTTATTTGTTAATAACTTCTGTATTTTTAGTTATAAGTTGAAACTTGGTGACATTTAAAATATATCTTTTCTGGATATAACCCAATAAAATCTTCTCTCCCCATCAAATAAAAGGATACGAAATATAGTTTCCATTGAAGGCCCGTGAATTTCTTAGCATGAATGTATGTTTTCTCCGTAAACGCGTACCTATTTTGTTGTTGTTTATCCATAATTTCCAGTAGATGGCAGAAGATGTTTAGTAAATGTTCCTGTGTTTTTATATTACAACTATGTCAAGATGGCAAAATATCTGAGAATATAACATAGTTAAATTTCACGCAATAAAATAATTGTTACTTTGTTCTGGTTTGCATGTAACAAGAAAATCTTCTCTGGACAAACGACCAAGGAAGACGGTATTGCCATTAGGAAATCTTGAATTGTTGTTTGAAAAAGAAAAAGTGTATTTAATTTCCTGAAGTAAACAAAATAAGTGTAATAATTTAATTGCAAATAAGTACTAATTTAGTGTATTTATTGAGGCATATTATATTATCGATTTTGAATTCATATAATGAAAATTAGAGTAATCTTTTTAACAATCTTCATTATAGGCAGGTTCCGGATTTTCATGAGCAGGAGACGTATGTGGAATAGGACAAGGGAATTTTTTCCTCTACGTGAATATTTATTATAAATTTATCATATTTTACCTAGAACTGTTTATTTTTCATCATGAAATTTGACAGCGTTATGCACAAAAAATAATATTTGTACATGCATTTGGCTGGTTCGAAAAAAATATGATAAATTGTTGTTATTGATATTGTTAAAATCATGCTATAATCCAAAGTATTTTCCCTCGACGTGGCGCGTGGCCCCCATGCACCCTCTGGATTCGGAACTGATAGAAAATTAGGTCAGTTCAAAAACAAATCGAAATATTTTCTTGGATAAATTATTCAAATAATATTACAAAAAATAAAGAATTTTCCACTTAGGTTGCGCGTGTCCCGTGTCCCTGTCTGGATACGCCGCTGAAATATAACTGAAATATTTTGCCCCATATCCTTCTAAGATATTCAGGAACAAAAACTAATGAAATATGTAATATACTATGTAATTAAAGTAAAATATGTAATAATAAATAAACCAATTATGTACTGCATGAATAATCATTTACTGTTGTTTAACCTTTTATACACAGAACGGTGATCTAGTGAATAACGTTTTTCCACAATTCGCCTCACTATAATTTGACTTACTGTACTTTGTCATATTTCTATGCAGTTTACTAAAATATTACGTATTAATTGCAGCGATAAGCATTTACCTTCGGTTATCTTCTCATGCATACAACAGTGATTTAACCAGTATTATTGATAATTCACTTCGCTAACACATTTATGTGCAGTACACTATCATGTATTTTGCCATATTTTAAGTAGTTCGAGTAAAATATTTAATATCTTATTAATTAAACAAATATTTACTACAGAAATAAACTTATCTCCTCATACCAAAATAATGATGATTTCAATAATTCACTATGAGGTATTTTTACCATATTTTCTACGGTAATTGATTGTTGCCAATCAGAAAGGATATACTTGCATGCTGTAAACGAGATTTTCACGGAGCAAGTTGTCACTGTAGCATATTTACTGAGGCAATTGGCCCTGTCATGCTTATCTTGATCTACATTTTACATACAATGTCTAGGAATTCTTCTTCTAATTATTTTGACGTATGTCTTGCGTATCCATTGCACAGTTTAGGAATGTGCATTTTTATGTAGAGCAGGTTTAAAGTTTTGGCGGTTACATGCCGTCTCAGTTTTACAGTTAATGGTATTGGAAATATCGAGCTTCAGAGTTCATTTTTCACACTTTGGCAGTCTATACCACCGACACTAAGCATTTGTGCATCCTCGATAGTCAAACCCGCTCTCTTTTTATTTATCATGTCAGAAATGGTAGTTTAGTGGTGTTGTTTTGCAACACCCTATACACAGACAATTCGCAATCACTCTGTTCCCCGTCGAATATTTTTAATGTGGTCGAAATGCAGTTCACAAACAAAATTGCAAAATATGTACGTTTCTGTAAAATCAACACACAATGTCATATAAAACTATATTATACCGATACTAATGCTACCATTCATGAACATTTCTACTGTCATGCGTTCTAAATAACTGCAAATAAAATATGTAATTACATAAAAAATAGTTGAAAAGGTAGTAGCTTCACGTATACAACAGAGACTAGCGTAATCGTAGGGAGTAATCGAATTGAAATATAACAGAGGCAATTACATGTATAGGGCACACTCAGATATTCTGCAATAACTTTTCTTCTTATAATGTGCTATGTTCATTTGTGTATAGGCATTTCTCTATTTTCTGTCAGTAGTTTTAAAAAAAATAATAATCTGATTTCGGAAGTCGAAGCAGTGCTTCAGTAAGTATTTCAAATAGCTAAACTCTCATTTTGGTTAATGTTAAAAGATGCATAAACAAGTTTAATAATACAGTGTATTTACTAAGTTATTGCTAGTGTGTAGTAACAAAGGAGATAAAGGCAAAATCAGTTTGACACGTAAATATCAAACTAGGATACGTATTTAAGTGTTTCGCTAATACATATTCTACATTCAATCTTTGTACACTTAAGGGAACCAAGGATATTACCAGAACTTGGCGCAATTACAAGTCTACTCTCTGCCAGTACTATTTTACAAAAAATATTTCTTACTACTGAAGAATATTCTATTGTTTAAAAACTTGATGACTTCCAAAAAAGAGCTGTTACAACATCAGAAAATCCAGAAGCATTTCAGAGAGAACATGTGAAATTAAAATAGCTATATTTTAATAGCCGTCAAGCGTTTATGCTAATCTAAAACAAACGTTACGGACTGAACTAAAGACGAATGAAGAGCGCTCGCACCAAGTTTCGAAAGAAAAAAAGATGGAAATCGGAGCATAAAAATAAATTCTGTATAAAATAACGTACATTTTTTTATTATAAAAATGTAATCTCTCAATTAGACATAATATATAAGTAAATGTTACTCTTGATGCAAGTCATAATATTGTTATACCATTTAATGCTACGGCAAGACATTCTCTTGTTGCTCAGGTCGACGACATTCAGTGGTATTTGCTGGATCAGTTATAGGGAGTAAAGAGATTACACTATACATAGGTGTTTGCGCGTTCTTCCTTTCAGAGGAGGAATGCAAGGTTTTTTTATCTGACTATTTGGGGAGAATATAACATATGAAACACGAGAAACCTGAGTAGATATCATCGTTTTATTCCTAACTACTCCTAACTAATTAACGTAACTAATTTAATCAATTGTAATAGAAAGAGTCCTACTAAATTATAAGCATTGTTGGAATTATAAACAGAGTTTGTAAGTGCTGCTGAACATTACAATTTTTTGTAGTTCACTAATGTTTCAAAAATTTGTAAAATAATATTGATGCGTCAGTTGACAGTACACAAAAACCGATTTATTTCACTAAGTTATTAAATGTTCATATCTTATTAGCAAAATCTTAGCATTATCAAACAATAGTTTCCTTATAATAGCAATACACCACAAAGCACATTTACTATCTATAACAATAAAACACTTTCTATAACGAGCGAAAGAATCGAACTTAATATGTAGTGTTTGGATGTCGGTGGATAAGGTCGGCAGGTAGGGGACAGTGACATCGGCAACTTATCTTTCCTTCTAAGGGTAGATATAACCCAGTACATATAATGTTTAATTTCGATCTAAAGATAACATTGTAATGCAAAGAGTCCGTGATCCAAGATTTATACTGAGATACGTACCTAACAGAAAAAAAGTTTTATGAAACAGATTTCCTGTTTGGGAAGTTATGTTCGTTTTGCAATTGTATGATCTGTTCGAGGATGCATATTATCTTTCGTTACGTCTTTTTACTTTAACGTGAGTACAATGTTATTCATATTTCGTTTGTATTTGATTCCGCCGTAGGTATTTACTTTTGTGCTATTCAGTATGTAGTGCTTTGAATTCATTGTCTTTGTCTGCACTACATGTGTAATTATGTAACGTATATTATTGACAAAGTTTAGATGATTGGCTGAAATTCGTATTTTTCAATATAATCCTATTCCATTCAATTCTATTAATTGTAACAAGTTAGTGGTAATACTATACGGAAGAGCACCCATAGACAGAATGTTACCAGCTTGAATCAATTTCATTCAATTAAATTCTAGGCAACTAGCTAGTGGGAGAGTTAGTTCCAAGAGCAGCCATAGGCTAATTTTCACCAGTTTAAATGAAACATTCATTCAATTCAGTCCGTTGCAACTAACTAGTGGTTAGGCCCATTCAAACTCTTATTCCAACAAAAGATAAGTTTGGGAAAATATATTATAGATTTGGTAACAAACACAGAATTAGGATTGAAGATATAATTACGGACATATATAGCAACATGGAGGAAAGTATGGAAATAAGATTTTCTGTCAGCAAGCTAAAACCTAAACAAATATTTATTCTTTGAAATGTCTCTAACATTAAGGAATTGGCATTTTGCATAACATCTAAGCTATATTAAAGTTTTAACCATTTTAATTCATTTCACTATTAAGTATTGTTACTACATTACTACAGCATGAGTAAAAAGATTATTAAATCAATTATTGATCTGATCAAAATATTTTTATTACATCCTGTGTGACAACGAAATATTATTTATGTCGATTTTTATTAGTTTTAATTAGAGTCTGAGATTTCCTCAGCTACCATGGTGAATATGTAATTACCTGAAAGTGATATATTTTTGTATAATAAAACTGTTTGATTTATAAGAGAAAATATGTCATGGTAAGTTACGTTCATTTGTTAATAATCATTTTCTAACTTTAGGTAGTGACAGAGAGAACAAAGCTTCCAGGACCGTTAGTGGCCATAAGCTCTTTTGGGTTTGGAGGAGCCAATGTACATATGTTATTGCGAGGAAACACAAAAGAGAAAAAGCCAAAGGTGAACAATGGACTGCCTCGCCTTGTTATATTGTCCGGAAGAACGGAAGAGGGGACAGACAAATCATTGCGTAAGGTACGTTTATAGCCAGACGGATATAATTTTCGCATACATACCCATAAATAAGGAGGGTATTTTTTCAAGCTGCGTGAAATAACTTCTATTTCCTTGGATATAATTTTGAGGACTTGTATCCACACTTAATTTAACTGACAAAAGCTGACAAGGATATAACACTAACAGTTCATAAAAAGTAGCAGAAGGACCAGAGGTCCTTTCTAGGTTCTCCGCCAATCACATTCCAGAAACAGTTCACTTTCCAAAACTATACAAATTGTAACCAATCAGAGTCCTTCTCTGATTGGTTGTTCCCTATAATACCGGCCGAGACATTAACGGAAAATTGCCTTTGGTTATTTTTGACGACAATTTGATGTGGATTCGCCTCTGCCCATACGTGCTGGTTGTGAACATTGATTATACTATCCCTTCTGAAACAAGACTCATCTGTAAACAGAATTAATAATAGAAATGCGGAATTGTCTGTAACTTGCCACACAAACCACCCACAAAAGTTTCCTCGCGGGAGATAATCGGTTCTCTCGAGAGCATGAACGCGTCACAAATGCCAAGGATATAACAGTTGTTCGTGAAATAGACACCGAATGACTTTTGATGCAACATCTTCTCTGGCAGCAACTCTTTCCGGATGTTGGTCTATTACCTTACGTACTTGTTCCTCGTGTTCAGGTTGGAATAGAGTTCTTGGTCTTCCACAGTCACACATTCCCCATTGCACTAAAACAACCAGTTTCCCTAAGATTCCGGTCAATGGCAATAAATGTCCTTACACTTGGAACCTGGCGATTTGGAAAATATTCTTGATACAGACTTGCGCAGCCAAGGCGTTACCATCGGCGCGGCCATATATTAAATGCATATAGGCCATTACACTAAATAAATACACCATTTTAGTCCAACGCACAAACCACCAATTTGACACACAAAGTCTTCTAGCTGTAAACTACAACAGAGTCACGTGGAAAGTAAGTACTTTCGAACGCACACTCGAGACGATACTGGTGATTCTGTACGTGTATTCCTGCAGTAGCTTTAGTGAAGCACAGTAATAGGTAAACTTCGTCTGCTTCTTCTGACGTCTGAAGACACTGCTTCATTCTTCGCCAATCACAAATTACAAGCATAATGATCCACAAACAAACGCTCTGATTTCCTTATTTGCAGTTCAAGAATACAATTTCAAAGGTTTCTTTCTACTGTTTGTTTCACAATTATGTCTATGTATGTGTATTTACAAGTGTGGGGAGGATACAAAAGAATAAGATCAGAAGAAAGTGACCCTTCTTAAATCCACTTAGATTATACTACTACTACTACTACTAATTATTATTATTATTATTATTATCCACAACTAGTTTGTAGTTTTGCCTGCACCTGAGGGATATACATAATTACGTATGTACGGAGATGTCCGTCGGGGAGCTTTCTCTAGTGGAATGGAATGGGAAAGGTAGCTGCCAGTGCCTCTGCTCAATATATTGCCCCGGTGTTCGCATTATGGGACATGAAATACATGAACATTCTGAAAATTTTATGTTCATCCTGAGCAGGACATAAACCCGAACCGTCTCCCCTCTGCTTTTTTCACGTTTCTGATCGTAGTTACTAGTGTCCACCACTCCGATACGCTATTCTTTTATATCCCTTTTCAGTAGGACAGCCAACTGCAATTGAACTCTTGCTGTTTGGATCTGCATAGCAAGTCCGTCTTTCCCAATTTCGATTTCAACATTTTAGGGCATCATATTTAATCTTACGAACTCAGAGAGAATCATATATCTCTTCAGGAGATTATGCACGTTCTATCAACTAGATTTGGCATACACATGAACGTTCCTTGTTCCTTTCAATGCCAAATCATTTCAGTTGATACATTACGTTTTTTTTAAATTTATCCTAAATTTGTCATTTCTAGTGTTTTTAGTCAATCATGATAGGGCAATTTTCAGTTCCAGGGTGTACAGTTCTAAATGGCGACAAGGTTCCAGGGCACAGCCGGGATTCTTCACCGAAGCATCGTGACCCGAACATTTCCCAGTCGACCAACGGGATCACTTTATCTCTTATTCACATAATCATCGCCATTCCACTGAGAAATGACCCACTGTCTCTTCTGGGAGCAATATTGTAACGATTGACTGAATTATTCTTACTCGTACTCCTGAAAGTTATGTAATCCCTCACTATTATTAAAAATCGCTCCTCATACGAAATCTACTTGACAGGTAACAGTAATTTGTTTACATGCGGTAAACAAATTATTGTTACCTGTCTAGAAGTTGTCTCGTTTTTGCAGTTTTTGACCCTACTTTGAAGAATTTTTGGGAATCCCCTTTTTCTTTGATGAATCCCTTGCACCCTGCTTGTAGGATATGAAAATATGCATTTCTGGATATCCCATGATTCCTCTATTATATTTTGAATCGCCTAATCTTTGATTCTTCGTATGCGATATAATCAGCTCTGAAGTCCATTTTCTCACGCTTTCGACAGCATTTGGCTCCGAAAGTACTGTATATTAGACCCCCGTTTTTTCAACTTTTTCTTAGTTCGATCTCAGGTACTCAAACGTATATTTTATGTGCGCATTAAGGTAAGACCCTGTGTAATTAGGCAAAATATATTTGATTTTATTATTAGCTGTCAAAATTCCTAAGTTTATGATTCGATACAATGGGGATAGGTTATTTTATTCAAAATCGCATTTATAACAAAAGTGATATTGTTGTCGAAACAACGTCAAATATCAAAAGTAAAACATGAACACTCAAAACTTGTAGGTTTCAAAATGTGTTTATTTACAAATTCTGTAGCAGTTTGTATAGATAGTAGTCGAAATTATAATTCATTATTCAAAATATGAATAGAAATATTGAAAATTCCATGTTCTGCTAAATATTGGTGAAAAAGACTGGCAGTCAATCCATGCTCTGTGGCTAACCTATAATGAGATCTCGCTTCTTTTATTTTTATAAAATGCAATGCCGAGTGAATTCCTTTCACAACAGAGATTTGTTTATATTTTGTATATTTTATATTTTGTATTTCACAACAGAGAATTGTTTATATTTTATATATTATATTCTTTTATATTTTGTATTTCTTTTGCCAAGAATCCTTCTTTTTTCTATTAGTGATCGACTGTATAGGACTGTTCTTGTTCATAATACATATAAAATTGAAATTCGTAAGTCTGAAATGTTTGATAACACAGACATTCATTCTAATTACTTTTAAAATTGCAAGGAAAATAAGAT
>JAGDQP010062191.1:0-11915 GCA_022664845.1 Lepisma saccharinum
AATATTCACGAAAGTAACGTCACCCTGACAGCACTACCAAATATTAGGAATCTGCTCAAGTATGTAATGAAAGATAATTAAGATTTTCTAAGCGATGGCAGGAAGCTTCCTTGCTGAGGTAATAAGTAGAATGTCGGACCACTAGAAGGAAGGTTAAAAAGAAAAGCATGGGGCGCGCTCTCATATACAGTCACTTTATAAATTCCTCAATTGACGCGTCCCATGCTTTTCTTTTTAGTCAAACATAAACAAAGTGAGTTTATACTTTTTAGTACGAATTGTTTAAAAAAAATATCTTTAAAAGGTTTTTTTTAAAATTATTTTCTTCGACTTATTTCGGTGTTCAGATACTTTCTTTCAACCTAATGTTTTGTGATCCAAGTCCTAAAGTGTTCTGCAACCAGTCAAACCCATTATTGTTGCAGGATAGTATTTATTTTAGGATAAACAAGTCAATATTAAAATGAAATATTAAAATATGCTTTTCGAATATATAAATTCATATGTAAGTAACAATGAAATATTGTATTATCATTCGACTTACGTCACCGATCAACAATTCATCATTTTATAACGTCAGGAAATAAGTTAAATTAACGCTGCAAAATTTGAGGACAAAACCAACCATTGTGAACTCAAGAAATGTCTGTAAAAGGAACTTTGCGAATGAAACTGAAGTTCGATATAAATGCTGTTTCTCTCTCACAGCTGAAATGTGAGATACATTTACATTAGAGATGCAAATAGTACGAAGAAACAGGTTAACTTTATATTTACACCAATGTACACAGAAATGTTGATCATTAATGAAAAAGTTTGTTACTAATGTTTTGCATTTTTGCATTCTTTTCTTTAATTCGTAATGTTTCCTGGTGTCTTCAAATCTTGCAACGTTAATTTAACTCATTTCCCGACGTCATACAATGATGGAATTTTGCAAAGCGACTTAAGTCGGGTGACAATACAATATTCCATTCTTACTTTCATATATGTTTATATATTTATATATTTTAAAAGTATATTTAATATGTTTTAATATGGACTTCTTTATTTTTAAATAAATACTAGCCTGCAACGATATTTCGTTTGATTGGTTGCAAAACACTTTAGTATTTGGATCGCAAAACATTAGCTTGAAAAAATATCCGAACACCGAAATAACTCGAAAAAGAAAATAAATAGTCTCTAAAGACGTAGGGTCTACTTTTGTTAAATAAATAATTCGTACTAAAAAGTAAAAAGATAATTTTTGTTTATGCATGACTAAAAAAAGAAAAGCATGGGACGCACCAATTCAAGAACTTATAAAGTGAGTGTTTATGAGAGAGCGCACCATACTTTTCTTTTTAGTCATGCATTTTTTACTTTTTAGAACGAATTTTTTTAAAAAGTATGCCTTTAATATTTTTTTAAATTACTAACATTATGCTTTTTTACATTCTACACAGTAAAAGATGTCTGTACCATGGAGTTATAAAACCTCCACTAGAGGCCGCACTGGCACCACCGTCTACGTATATTTTAATTCCCAGCGTGGCACAAGTTGAACATTCAACTGTTTGTTTGTTTGTTTGGCAGGAACGCTACCTGGTATTAGAGGAAAGTGCCCTAAACCGGACTCCCCCAATAAAGCGGACCCCCTGTCTCCTGACACTGTATTTGTAAGAGGTCCCTCTGGCACGTCTTCCTCAGTACGTCTTAAACGTTAGTTTTAACCACAACAGCAATTATAAATGAATGTTGCAGCTGTGCGGTCGTAAACTTTTGGAACTCACTTCTATTCTTCTCAGAGTAGTATATGGTTCGCGGCTCGTTCTCTCGATACAGGCTACACCTAAAGAGTGCCCCACAGCAGTGGCGACACAACTATTCTTTAAAGACAGAAATGTCCAGAATTGCTGCGGCGCTTTGCAACAGCCTGGGCGACATGAACAATCCCTCCACTACGTCTAACTAAAAGAAAGACGACGATCGATTAAAAAAACAATTTATTTAATAGGGGGTTAAAATGTAATACAATTACATCTGTATCAATTACCTTACATTGATTACTTATGTACCCAGCTCATATAACCATCTGGTGTATTTAATACTTTGCATTCTTAACAATACAATGGAATTATCTTCTCTTTAATTCTTACTCAACGATTAACGATTTATAATTATGTGCTAATAAATTCCTAACAAAATATACAAATATACAATAACATAAAAAGTTGCCCACTTCGCTTTAACAGCGGATCAGGTGCAGCCATCTAGCGGGCATCTTCCGAAACTTGTCCTATCTCATTAGTAGTTATATGTAGGTCATTATATAAAGCTTCCCCTCTCGCCGTAAAAAAAATAATTTTAATTTCATTTGAGAACTTATAACCTTTCACATTTGATTAAAATTAATATCTTTTTTTAACTTTCATACATCTTTAAAAAATCAAAACTCTTTTAACTTTTGAAATTGAAGCACATTAAATTAACTTTCCATTAAATATTTTAAATTATTTTCATATTATTTTTAATAGTCATTTGATCTTTTCATTTAGGTACATTATATTATGATTGACTCACAATTGTTTCACATGTTTTCACATTCTTCGTCAATCCATATATCACTTGTATCTGGTCATTAGTCAACGAAACTTGCTTATCTTTAAAATTAAAGATGATTTCTGAAAAGTTTTTCAAGAAGTTTTCTCCCAAAATAACTTGATATGGACAATTTTTGATGATATGTAATTCTACATTAATATAATTATTTTGACGCAGCCATACATTTGCTATCAATACACATTTTGATTTAGTTGTTTTCCCATCTACTGTTTAATTTTATTATATTCATTGATAATTCTATCCAGTCTAATTGATGAATGTTTTTCTTTCATGATTAGATACGATATCGTCGTCGGAACTGCAATACCCCCTATGTGGCATTTTTTTAACTTTTCACGTTTTGGCACCAGTTTATAGTTCTGTGTACTCTGCATACTGTAGAAAAATTTCATGTGAAAATAACTTCTCCTTTTTTAGATATAACACCTTTAAAGTACGTAAATTGTCTTCACTGTAGTAGAGAAATCGTTTTTTTTGGCCTTCCTGAAAAATTGATGATTTGCCACATAGGGGTATTGCAGTTCAGACTACGATCTATTGTAATCCAATAAGGAACACGAAGCTCCTGTAGCTAACAGAGCCTTTAGTTTTAACCTGCGATATTAACTTGAATCTCCATTAATGTTAATACTTTATTCTCTGAATTTTCCGTACAGTATAATGCATTACATATTGACTGTTGATCAGGAGAATAATTTGTCATGTCCTTTTGAAATTTTTCTGTTAGTAATTTCTGCTTTTCATCAGTGCATCTATATACTTTTAGATTTTCTACATTTTCCTTGCGTTGTTGATAATTTGCTAATGCAACTATAGTGGCTACATTATGATAAATGTCATTTACAATATAAGGTCCTTCATATAAATTAAGGAGTTTAGAAATTTGTTTGTCAGCTGCCGAACTCAATTTCCGTGATTTCCTATAAACTAAAGTATTAATTGCAACTCGTCTTTTCCATGTTCTTGTTTTCGATCCTTTATTTGTCGTTGTAATATCTTTTTTCTATTTTTTTCATTCGGTAAGTTAATATCATCTAAGTATGTTAGAATACGATTTACAAAGTCGTGGCAAGGTAAATTTAGAAACGCTTCTTGAGGCGTTGCATTTAAATATTCTGAAACAGTGTTATTCATGCATGATATAATTTTAGTTAAATATTGACTCCATTGATCATGTTCCTGTTGACAATATACTCGAAGTATCCGTCCAATTTCTCGATTATAACGTTCGATTGGGTTACTTTGCGGGATACTTATAAGTTGTTGTAAGTATAAGCCTTATATTATTACTCTGTAGGTAATCTTGCCATTTGTTTGACCAAAATACTGAAACATTGTCTGTCAGAATTTTATGCGGTATGCCATAATGCTTGAAGAATTCCTTTAACTTATGAATTATTTCAGTTGTTGTAGCTTGCTTCAAAGCGTACATCATTACAAATTTATTTGCTATATCTACAATCGATAAAATATATGCATTACCTCCTGAGCGAGGTAATTTCCCGATGATATCAATTGAAATTAAATCCAACGGTTGCTTAGCACAAACAGATAAGTTTGTATGACGTATTCCTCTCAAGTCTGGTTTTGTTTCTTGACACACTTCACGGTTTTTTACATAATCTCTAACTTGTTTTTTCATGTTTTTCCAGTACAAATTTTTCTGGATAGTTTTAAGTGTTCTCTTGATACCAAAATGGCCCATTCTGTCATGAAACGTTTTCAAGATCTCTTCAATTTTATAATTTGGAACCACGATTTTCCATAATTTAGTTTTACCTGGTCTTATTTGTAATATACTATTTTCCCATTTATATTTGCAATACGTTTTTGACCTTTTCTTATTTGATAATATGCTCTGTATGATTTGTTGGAGTTCTATATCTTTATCATAATCGAAGTCTAAATCTGTAAAAGCTCTATTCACCATTCCCACATAGTTTGTTTTCGGTATGAAATTACCCGGCGCTCTACTTAATGCATCCGCTATTAGATTATATCTTCCAGGTACATGTATAACCTCAAAATTAAATTGTTGTATTTTCAAAGCCTAACTGAAAATACGATCATTCCATGTTTTTCTTCATTTAACCAACTCAGGCAGTTGTGGTCTGTATATATTAAGAAGGGTTTTAACTTTAAAAATGATGCAAATTTATCTATCAAATAAACAATGGCCAAATATTCTATCTCTGTAACCGAATACTTTCTTTGCACATCTTTAAGTACCCTACTTGCATACTGTAGAATTTCCTCATCCTGTACCAAACCCTGTCCAATATATCCTCCAATACCTATTGATGACGCGTCCACAACCATATAAAATTGTTTATTAAAATCTGGTTGTACTAATGCTGATAAGTTAGCGAGTGTCTTTTTCATTATAAGAAAAGCATTCTCTTGTTCAGAATCCCATTGCCATTTCACTCCTTTTTTCAGTAATAGATATAAAGGTGACATAATTGTAGCATATTGGTCAATAAATTTATTATGCCAGTTACAGATTCCTAGAAAACGCTGTAATTGTCTTTTATTCTGCGGGCGAGGATAATTACTGATAGCTTCGTTTTTCTGAGGATCAATAGTTGTTTTCTCTATTAATTTTATGTCCTAAAACGTTACTTCTGATAAGGCAAACTTACATTTTCGCAATTTTAATGTCAAACCATTTTTTGGTAAAGTTTCTAATATATGTTCTAATTTTTGCAAATGCTCTTCAAAAGTTATCGTATGGCAGCACAAATCATCGACATAAATTTTCAACCATTTATCTGTTTCAAGGCCAAACATTGAATTCATCATTGTGATAAAGATAGCTACTGAGCTCATTAATCCAAATGGTAGTCTATTGAATCTGAATTGTTGATGACCATATCGAAAAGCTGTGTATTGGCGACTCCTTTTAGGTAGCAATACCTGGAAATATACTAAAGACAGATCAAGCTTACTAAAAAATTTACTTCCGGTATAGCTTCTTAAGATTTCGGTTACATTATCTACCTGAGTTTTTGGGCAAATAACATTCTTATTCAAGCCGCGCAAGTCCAAAACCGGACGAACTGTACCATCAGATTTTGAGATTACATGTAAAGTATTATTGAAAGGACTACTTGTTTTTTCTATATCCCATTTCTCCCATTTTATTAACTCCTCTTTTACTTCTTCTCTTTTATTATAAGGAATTGGATACTGCTTTGAATTAATTTGCACGTCATCTTTTACTTGAATGTCATACTCAAAACTTTTATGACAGCCTGGTCTTTCATTGAACACTTTTTTATATTTTACCAATAACTGAAATAATTGAATCCTATCTTTACCCTCTAATGTGTTAATTTCTGATACCTTTTCAAAAATTTCCTTTACTGATACTTCAGTACTGTCAAAAGATTGATTTAATTCTATATTTTCTATTGACCTATGAGATTTGAAGGGTGAAGCGCAGGTCATTTCCTTCATCCGTTCATTTAGTTTAAAGATTGCATAGTTTGAGGAGTTGGAAATTCTGAAGGCCACACTGTATTTTCCTCCGTTGTTTGATTCAAATGAACTATATTATTATCTCTACCATCTCTAATGTTATAGCTCATATCTCTGGTGTTTACTGAGCACATATTAACCGGCAATTGCGACCTTTGCCGTTGTGGCTCAGCTTCTCTATAACCTCGAGTATTTCTATTTTAATTTGCATAGCTCCTACTATTATTGTTATAAGATCTGGTATTTGACGAACGGTATCTGCCATCTTGATAGCTTTGGTTAGAGGGATATTCTCGGTTAGAGGGATATTCTCCAATTTCCTTTTCTCTTCGTCCATTACTTTCTTCAGAATGTATATTTATTTTGTCTAACCTCTTCATATATTTAATCAATATATCTAATTTTTCCGTTTCCATCAAGGACAGGTTTCTCTGTATCTCAGTTGGTACCATTTTGATAATGTTCTCTGCTAACTCTTTCTCTGATATCGTTTCATCTATTTTGCGAAACTAATCGATGAGCAAATATACTTGATTTTCCAGACTTTTGACAGAGTCCCATCTAATTAGAGTCATTTTAAATTTTTTTCTTTTGATCTTCGATAATTTCCTTATTTGCATACTTTTCCAAGAATGCTAAACAAAACACTTGAAATTACGAATTTTACTTTTTTGCGTTTGATACCACCCTGCCGCATGTTCAGTCATTGATTCCTGTATTAGATTTAGCCTACTACTATTACCGAATTTTAGCCACGATAAACAAGATGTCAACTGTCTAAGATATACCGTTGGACTTTTGTATCGTATATCCCCTTTCCATTTAGGTATTCGCTCGATATCCTTTAGTGAAGGCTCTTTTGCGGATATATACGAGAATTGTTTTACAAACTCTTATGTAAATTGGAACGAACAATCTACTTTGCTGGTTTTGGTTGCACAAATACTTTCTGTTTCCTTAATTGACACATTCTCACCATCACTTATACCATTATCATCCTCCTTCTCTTGGGACTTTGCATACCTTCTATCGATTTATAATTATGTGCTAATAAATTCCTAACAAAATATACAAATAAACAATAACATAAAAAGTTGCCCACTTCGCTTTAACAGAGGCTCAGATGCAGCCATCTAGCTAGCATCTCCCGAAACTTGTCCTATCACATTAATAGTTATAGGTAGGTCATTACACATTCTCCTGAACGTTAGCGGGACCAAGTATAAATAATACTTTAGGCATTTACCACTTTGTAGCGGAGTGCACACGTCGTCCGCTTCACTTGTTGCTTATCTGTCCGCCATTACGTGTTTTGCCAATGGAAAAAGTTTTTACATTGTGCTACATTTATCGTTATTTGTCCTAGATATTGGCAGGTAAGCCTTTCGATTCTTAAATGCTAAGGTTTAAGGTTAATGTTTATCATTAAACCGTTTCATTTAGATGTTTGTTTAAAGAAATATTGGGTTAACAAAATTTTGGCTATAGTCGCGCAAACCGGACTCTTTTCAGTTGCCTAAACCGGACCCCTTTTTTCTCATGTTTATATTCTACCTGTATTTGTATTATGTGTAAAATTTGGGTCATGCATGTTATGGGCTCGATATGGTCCCATGAGGATTGTGCTGGAACTAAAACGGGGGAGGGGTGTGTGTGTACATCTGCGATTTTCTGTATCTTTTTGAATGCGTTCTGTAACTTAAAGAAAAACTAAAACCTGTAATTGTTATATAATACTTTGAAACTAGATTAGTTTTCACTGATTTAATACCTTTTTCTAATTTTGTTTAGTGTTATTTTGATTATTTTTACAAGGTGTCCGCTTTTGGCAACTATTTTTCAAATCGCCAAAGTGTAAGGTGTCTGAAAATATTTTTATATATACTAAGTTTTAATTATATTTTCTAAAAGTAAAATCTAAATAGTGCATAACATTATTAAGTAAATATTACATGCTTTGAAAACATAATTTTTTACTGTTTTCAATTTTTTTAAATTGAAAAACAAAATGGGGAACCGGTTTTGGGCACTTTCCTCTATGTCATTTGTACGTGCCACGCACGATCCTTTTATGAAGAAAAATAATTGAGAATTCACATTAAAGTTTACCTTAGTTAAGTTCAACGGGTTCGTTCGTTTTGTCGACAATCATTTCGTCGACAGATTACTTTGTCGACACCACTTCGTCGACAGGTACGTTTCGTCGACAAGCCATTTTGTCGACAGTTCACTTCGTCAACAGGTACGTTTCGTCGACAAGCTACTTTGTCGAGAGCTCACTTCGTCGAAAGGTACGTTCTGTCGACAAGCCAGTTTGTCGACAGCTCACTTCGTCGACAGGTACGTTTCGTTGACAAGTCACTTTGTCGACAGTTCACTTCGTCGACAAGCCACTTTGTCGACAGGTACATTTTGTCAACAGCTCATTTCATTGATAAGAACAATTCATTGATATTTTATTTAATTTACAATCTTATTTGGCCGATGATAATTTTATGGGCACTATTTTCAGTCAAGGTTACAATCTAGTTTCATCTATAGAGCAATTGAGCGGTGTGCTTCAATTTATGCGTAAAAGAGTACGCAATATAATACATTTTTGTTTGGCTTTGCTGCAACATATATTACAAACTGCTATAATAGCTCTGCCTCCCATAGCCTAGTTATTGCATTATTTTTCTCGTGTATCTGAAATATCCGGTTGTGGAAAAGAGTGATAGAAAATTTAATTGCAGAAAATTCATTTTTAGCGCCACCTTCTGAGCATTATACTTTGAATTCAGAAATCCAGAGCATATACAAGAAAATATTAGAGAAATTTCTGGGTTTTGGGCGTCCGCAGGAAATAGCGCAAGAGGGACATGGATTTCTTAAAACTAATACTAAACATTAGTATATATTTTGTAATAGAAATGAGATATGGATTAATTTTATTCTATGCACTCATTTATTAGGCCTATATTAGTGAACCTTTTACTCCACGTATTTTTTCTCATGATCTCGTAGTACTAAGGGCTTCTGACTTGCAGTACAGAATAGTCACTTTTGTAATAGTACAGTGCTATTCTAACATCAGTATTGTCATAATTTTATAAATCCCAGATCATCAAAATCAGGTTTTCCGCCAGGATCTTCAGTTTGATGGGGGGTGGTAAAGTCAAAATTGGAGGGTGTAAATTGAGTTTTGCACAGTGTCTATTGATTTTTTACCGTAAAAATATTAAAGTTGGTGGTGGTGGGGGGTTGTCGATAATTTAGGGGAGCGTCTCCTGGAATTACTGGTCAATATTTTTTTGCTCTTCATGATATCTTAACTAATGATTCAAATAATAAAAATAAACCTACGTCATTTTAAAATATTTTGAAAAGTAGCTATTTCCATCTCATTAGCATATTATGGTTAACGTTCTGATGCTTCAAACTGTCATATCTTTGTACGTGAAATTTCTTATTTTAACACGTTAAGTTTGTTCATTTAAATAGTTTGTTTAAGGGTTGAACAATATTCTTTGGTCTAAGTTCCTTACATCTGAGCAGGTAATTACCCAGAAGTTTATTTGGGGGAGGGGGTCGAAGGTCTGTCTGAGTCTGAAATTTACGTAAAATGCATGTACTTTTGCCAAAAAATAAACAAATTTAAGAAAGAATCTGATTTTGGGGTGGGATCCGGACCCTCAGGACCCCCTCCCCTCTGCGTACGTCCCTGTGTCTGAGCGATGAACTCAATGTGCCTGATGACATATCCACGGGTAGCGACAATACTAGTAGTTCAGATACTATTTCGGCGTTTGTGTGTTATAACAGAGGACATATCTTTAAAAAAGCCTGCCCTCCTCCCTTCTATTTTCAATATAATGTCCAAATAGATATCTTTGCCTCTTCCTGTAGTGAGTGAGGATTTCCTTCAGAATTTTGAGGAACATGTACTTGTAAGTTCCGGCCGGGTAGCCGTGCGGTCTACGGTGGTAGGCCAACGACTCGAAGGTCACGGGTTCGAGTTCCGGCAGGGGCATGGGATTGGATTTTAATGGCTAAAGGGCGAATCGTGACAGGCCGAAGTCCTAGTTACTAGACTGAGCCCAAATAAAAATAAAATTCATGTACTTGTAAGTAGTCGTCTTCCTTACTCCTCTACACTGTAAAAATAGAAGACACAACGTTCATCCAAAAAATGGAGGCAGCTGAGCTGCCTCCACTTTTTGGATGAACCTACATACCTACATTCAGCCAGTTTTCGGTTTATCGTTTTACTTTCTGTAAAATTTCCAAATGCTAGGTATATATATATATATATATATATATATATATACAGGATTGGACAAAAAAATCTAGAACCTTTCAAAAAGTGTGAAAATCATACCTAGTATGGTGTGGGGCCTCCTTTTGCGTCCTAAACAGCTTGGATCCGACGTGGAATTGATGTATACAGCTCCTGAATCGTGGTGTGTGGAATGTTGTACCATTCTTCCTCCAAAACATGCTCCAGTTCCTTAAGGGATGATGGTGGAGGGTAATGAGACCGAACACGCCTTTCTAACACAGACAACAATGGCTCAATGATGTTCAGATCTGGTGATTGTGGGACCCAGGGGAGGTGTGATAGCTCCTGGTCATGCTCCTCAAACCATGATTGCACCGTTTTTGCAGCGTGACAGGGTGCCAAATCATCTTGGTAGATGCCATCACGATCCGGGAACAATGTGTGGGCCATGGGTAGAACCTGGTCCCCCAAAATGGCCTCATACGCCTTAGCATTCATCATTCCATGCAGGGCTATGATGGGACCTGCAGAAAACCACGATATCACTGCCCATACTGTAACAGAACCACCCCCATGCTTTACAGTTGGGCGCAGACAGTCTGAATCATAGGCCTGCGACGGTGTTCTCCATACGTAAACACGACCGGTTGTTGGAAACAAGGTGTAGGTCGATTCATCGGAATACATTACGTGTTTCAACTGATCAAGCGTCCACTCCTTGTGGTCCTTGCACCACTGGATACGCCGCTTCGCATTTACTGCTGTGACCAGAGGTTTGGCGATCGCGGCCCTGCCATGAATTTAAAAAAAAAAAAAAAAAAAAAAACCGGTTTCATCAAAAACCGGGTTCTGTAGGCCGGAATTGAGTTCAGAAGTAATTTTCATTGCAGTGGTCTGCTTGTTTGCTGCTACAATCCGTTTTAATGCCCTCCTGTCCCTATCGGACAGGATAGTCTTTCGACCACTGTTGTGCTTTGCAGACGTTGTTTGCCCATGCATTGTGTATGCCGTCGTGACATTGGACAAAGTGCCTGTCGATACCCCCACAATGGTCGCCACTGTTGTCACTGAAGCTCCAACCAGACGGGCACCAACGATCATGCCTCTTTGGAAGTCTGTCAGGTCGCCCATTTTACCGCACCACTTGCACACCATGACACTCACAGGTGAACTGGGTACTGCTGACGGAAGAAGAAGGTCCACATGACACATTGAAAACAAAACACGATCGGCAACCGCAACACTAGAGCTGCATCCTAAATACACCCTTCATCTCCTATTTCCTTTCCGACCGGAAGGTCGGCTATCTTAAGGACTGATCATATAACGTCTCTTCCTTCCCTTGTGGCCTTTTTTGCCTCCTTTGGCCAAGAATACATGCAGTGCATCCTTCGTACCCTTTAGCGTTCAATTGTTTCATGTAGAAACTGGCGCCACCTATGAATTGACGGACGAAGAAAGCATTGTGCGGGGAGGAAGTGACCTCGCGTTGAAACCGATTGTGTGGGGAGGGTAGTCCCGCGGGATTAACATCTTGCATTCCGTTGTTCCTTCCATTGTATCAATG